>JAQFVV010006255.1:6062500-6087500 GCA_028023455.1 Epiperipatus broadwayi
GGACAGATTACTGGATAGATCATAGATTATTACATTCCATGATTAAAACAATGGATGCATTAAAAATAGATTATATCATAAACATACTGCTGGAAACTTGGACATTCATATGTCAGAAGCAACTTCTCTTCTTGCTAAATTTCAACTGCTTTTATATGCTGAAATTGTTTTAAATCTTACCATGTTATTGAAGAATAAAAAAATTTTAAGCAATGTGCTATAAATTTAACACCGAATCTTTAAAAAAAAATTCTGACTTTAACTTAATCAATTTTCTGCTTGACTAATTTTTAAACTGTATATGGAAATTTATAAATGATATATGAATTTAAAAAGTAAAATTTCAGTGATGCAGACACTTAGTTATTATGATCATTTTTGGTTCTTTTTTTTTTTTTTTCAAAATATTCTTTGGCAATAAAGTATACTTGAAAGTCGATATGATTGAATTAAATCAGCTGATTAACTTTTTGCATGACAACAATGATATTTTAAATAGATATTATACTTGATCATCTTTTGAACAATGATTGCTTTTAATAATATATTTGGCCTACAAAATTAATTTAATTTGGACAGATATCCACCTTGATTAAGTTAAACAACATTTTTGTAATCTTATAAACAAAACCAAAAAAAAAAAAAGACTATAGATTCTAACTTTTAAAATGTGTTTGTGATAGTTAACTTCAACATTTTTGGAAATTATTAGAAATATATGAACAAATTAAGAAATATGATGTGAATTTAAGATGTTTCATTGTCCTAATTTTTGCAAATAAATAATTTTTTTATAATAATTACTATGAGAATTACCAAAAGAATATTGTTATCCAAAAATAAATTAATATAATAATTACTGGTGATGCCATTGTATTTCAGGAATTTTATTAAATAGATTGTTTATAGTCATTGAAGAATGATTACCAGAAACCGTATAAGTTTAAAGAATCAAAAAATACTACAGATATTTGTTTTTAGATGAATGCAAGAGCACAAACATGATTCATGTATCACTCTTATTTTATCAATTTGGCAAAAGCTTTTAATTCAGTTAAATGTGAATGTTTGAAATTCATTAGTAACTTTCTGAAATTTATATTATAAAAAACATTTTTATTGGTGTTGAAAAATCTGGAGATTTGAGCTGAAAACATTAATTGAAAATATAGAATATTTCCAACTTAGTTTTTTTCAATTTTCATATCAGTAGTGATTTGGGTCAAATGCTAGATGAATTCATGAAACAATATAGGTTGAATAGCTTTAATTTAAACATGTTAAAAATCAGATGTCTATCCACTTGACTTAGAAATTTACAATATGCTGATGATTTAAATGATAAGACACAGAACATTTTTAATTATTTGAAAGCAATCTATAAACTCTCTGTTTTAGTAATTAATATCTCAGTACTTTATCAGCCAGTGATATGAAAAAAATCTTCAGTAACTTTTACCTTATATGGATATCAAATAATCCAAATCAATTTTGGTTTTTAAATCAGAAAATCTAGTTGAATGTTGAGGTTCAATATAAAATCTAAAAGACTGCTGCAATCAACACATTAAAAGATGAATGTCGATATACCATAAAAATACTATTTTTTTATCTTTTAAAATGCTTTCATATTCTGAAAAAGACATTGCTAAAGTTACAAGACTAATGAGTGCTCTTCAACTGTTTTGATGTGAATATATTGCAAGTATTTAGGATGTAAAGTGAATGGAAGAATTCTTAAAAACAATTTATGATGACTGTGCCTTGTAGAATAAGTTTATCTCAAAGGCACTTTAAAGAAATGCAATATCTATTGCTTTCATTGAAAAAATGCAGTTGAGAATAGAATGTAGTGAAAAGTTAAAATTAAGTAAGACATTGAAATCTTTCACAAATAAGAATCGACTACAAAAGATATCAAAATATGTAAATTTAAAAGCTAATATGTAATGTAAGAAGACATATTTGTGTTTTACAGAGTAGCTTTTAGTTCTTTGTTTTTTCTGCCCCCCCCCCCTAGAGTTAAGATAGTTATACATATCTAAAAATGATTATAAATAAGTTGGTTTATATATATATTGTTTTCATTGCATATGATTTTATATCAAATATGTAAGACTTTGTTTAATTCTGGGTCTAATAGTAAATAGAGTAACTAGGCTTTAAAGTATTATGGATCAAATAACATTTTATCATCTTTAGTAGTAATCAGTCATCGTTTACTTCACTTTTGATATATTTCATTCTAGTAATCAATTTAGAATTGCAGTGAAACTGTGAACTACTTTGTATCAATATACATGACTTCCAGTTATACAGTACTCCCCCCAAAATGCAAACAAACTACCAAAAATGTAAATAATCAAATGCAAAAAGTTATAATTAATAAATTTAGCATATTTAGTGATATTTAAGCAGTCATTTTTCCATCTTAAAGTGCTCATACATTACTTTAAAAAAATAAAATTAAAATTTATAATATGATTGAATACAAGTATAATTTATATACTTCAAGTTTCAGATGTAAATTAAGCTCCCTTCAGCTATCCACTCTATCATATACAACAAATACACATGACCACACACATGTTAAAAATATAAATGATTTCCAATATACATATTTTGTTCTGAATCAGCACTCATCAGTTGGTCCAGATCATCATCTCCAATACACATATATAATCAGTAATCAGTTTTTATTAAGATAGCAAATCTTCAAACTTTAATGGACAGGCTTCAATCTACTCCACCCCCAACTCTTCAGCTACTTATACCACTGAAAATCTGATGATGGGACTTAAGGTCAACATGGACATAATAATATTGGTATCAACAGGGTTTGGGTGTTCTATCATAAGATTTTCAGTGGTATGAATGACTGAAGAGTTGGGGGCTGGAGTAGATTGAAGCCTGTTCATTAAAGCTTGAAGATTCATTATCTTAATATAAACTGAGTATTGATTATATGTGTGTGAGGGAGATGATGATCTGGACCAACTGATGAGTGATGATTAAATATGAATTACATATATTGGAGATTTTTTTTTTTTACATTTGTATGATCATGTGTATCAATTGTGTAAGCTAGAGTGGATAGTTGAAAGAAATTTGAAAGTCTTACAAGTTTCTTATAATTTAAAATTAAAATTTGTAAATAAATTTTATAAAATGCCAGCACCTTTTTTATTTTTTATTTTGGAGCCTATATAAGATTACATTTATTAAAAAAAAATTTTCATTTTATGTTGAAAACACATGTATTAAATGGATTATGTCCTGTACATGAAGGGTCAGATTGACTTTAGGTCAACATGGGTGTGACAATAATCTCAGCCTCAGGGTGGCCTTTGAGCATTCCAGCATCAGATTTTCAATTGGATGGATGGTTGAAGAGTTGGAGTGTGGAGTAGATTGAAGCCTGTCCATTAAAGTATGAGGATTGGCTATCTTAATATATATCTGAACACTTACTGCATATATGTGTAGAGATGATAATCTGGACCAACTGATGATTGCTGTACTGTGGAGTGGATTGAAGCATGTCCATTAAAGTATGAAGATTGGCTATTTTAATATATATCTGAGCACTTATAGCATATATATGTAGAGATGGTAATCTGGAACAACTGATGATTGCTGGTTTAGCATGAAATACGTTTATTGGTGATTATGTATCTTTTCAACAAATATATGTGTTCAAGTGTATCAGTGATAGTGTGGAGAGAGATGGGTCGTGTGAAAGTCTGTGCTCATATACCCTATACATTTATTATCTTTTCCAAATTTGATGTACAGTATTTTGGATAATAAACTGATTTCTAAGCTGAATGCTAAAAGTTTTACAAAATGTTAGAACATACTTAAAGTTGATATTGACTTAAAAATGCCAAAAACAATTACAGATTGTGGTTTCTTAATAATTAAGACCACTATTTAATTTCTGTAAGAGAAAAAAAATATTGGAAAAAAAATTGCTTGATCGTAGTGAAAGTAAGTTAAACTATTTATTATTTGCTGTATTTAAAAAATAAAAATATAGTATAGTTTTTTTATATTTTTTCTTAGAATGAATGAGCTAACACACAGTAAAATATATGCAAATGTGTTTCTTCAATTTATTATTAATAACTATTATTATCATTTTTAAAACGTTTTGTTTATACTATAATTTTAATTACAGTTTTAGAAGCTGATCTAAAGACTAAAGATGTTATTATTCAAGTTGAAGGGCTTATGTTTATGTGAGAATGTCGTATTGAAACAATAGAAACTGCCCAAAAAGCTGTTTCTAAGATGTATTTTAGCATACAATACATATAAAAAAGTGTCTGTGTTAAATATATTGAAAAGTACTGTACATTTGCAGTTCAGTAACCATAAGTTTTATATTCTAATCAAAGTTTATCAACAAAATGAGAGCTATTATATGCAATGAACACAAAGGAGGCTTGGAACAAAATATAGTATATATCATAACTCCATTGTACATTATAAATTAAAATGAATCCTTAAGTCATTAAAATTCATAACACATTAATTTTTTTATGAATAAAATAATTGGAAGTATATGTACACACACGGACATATATATATATATGAGTTTTCAGTAGATGATAATAATTCATTTGAATAGTTTGCAATAACATGCATTAATATGTACATCATTATCTACATATAGTTTTAACAGGACGTGTGGAAATTTGCTATTTAGCAATTTTTGAATATAACATTATATTAGTCATAGAATTATATTATGAATTAAATATTTCCTTTATGTGCTCTAAATATTATTTCCTTATAAATTCCATGGATTTTAAACTTTTCCTGTAATGATTACTCATTTGTTTGTAGATCCATGACTGATAAATCAGTGTACGTTTTATATAAAAAATTTAAATATTTTAAATTTATCCCCCCTACCCCTCCCCATCATATTACCATTAATATTTACAAACTTACAAATTTTAATGACTTTGAGTTCCTTATTTATACTTTAAATCTTGCAACAAGCGTTTATAATGAGTTTTATGACCAAAATTATCCCAGAATTAATGTTCAGATTTATGTAAAATATAATGCTCTTGATTAAATAAATATCTAAGATGAATTAGTCTCAATAAAATTATAATTTGTAGCATTATTAAATTTTGTTTCATTAATTTTTAGACGTCAAATGAATTTTTTAAACAAATCTAATTGACGTTTGAATGTTACTCCAATTAGGTTAGTTATATATATATTTTAAATTTTCATTTAAATCGTTGACTCTACCGTTCATTAGATTGTCCCCTTTATGTGATATTTGTCTCACAATGTTTCTCAGTATGCATTTAATACGCTCAGGCATAATTAAGAACCATCCAAATCAGATGAACTGATACCAATAATATCAATAGTACATTTTCTACTTGTTCTTCAGAAATATTTTCCAAGTCAGCAGATCATCACTATAGATGACAATAGTAAAAAGGGAAGTAATAGACAAATGATCATATTTATGAGAAACAGCACATTAAGCATGTAGTGGGCAAAGAAGTCAATGGGAAACCACTTTATTTTATAATTTCCTTGCTTTTATTATTAGTAAGAATACAAGATTGATTCAGATTGGTGTTGAGACTTTTACTAAGAAAAACATTGTGTTTGATAAGCAGAAGTAGATATAGAGCCATTTAGATAGATATTGCATTAAAAGAAGTGTCATTGAGAGTTAGTACACGAAATGTAAGGTCATTGAGGAGTGGCTGATTAATTGGAAAATTTAGGAAAATGAAAATCAGATGTTGTAGCATTGTGAAGTGAGGTGGGATGAGTGCGGAGAAATTGATTTATTCTGGTAAGTGTAAAGAAGTAAATAGAATTGATATCACTGTTTGAAAAAAAAAATTGTAATAGTGTTGCAAAGATAGATCATGTTGATGATAGATTTATGATGCTAAGAATAATTGCAAATCCTAGGGATTTAATATTTGTACAAGCTCATATGCAAATTATTAGTCATGATGATGTAAGCAACAGAGGAATAATATGAAAAGATGGAGGAAATAATGCAACAAGGGGTAAAAATGCATGTATATTGCTATTGGGATTAGAATATTGTGAGAAGAGGGGATAAGAAAGAAAAAATTATTCGGAATTATGGTATTGGAAAAATGAAAAAAAAAAGATAGTTAGCTTGTGTACTTATGTAAAGAGAATAATTTTGTGGTTATAAATACTAAGTTTAAAAATCATCAAAGAAGATTATATATATCAAAAGCTCCAGATGATAAAGAAAGATAACAAACAATATTATGGGTATAAGAATGCTATAAAAAAGAATGAAAAAAGGTGAAAGATATTTTAGATGAGACTTGAAAAATTAAAAAAAATAGAGAAAGATTTAATTTAATGTGTGAAAAAATAATAAAGAGAACTGAACAAAGACGAGCAATATAGGTGATTCTGTTTATGTGACATAAGTTTAACAAGTAAATGTTAAAAATGGATGAGAGAAACTATTTAATTATGGAAAACTAAATGATTTTGGACAATGCTGAAAATATGGAGAAGATGAAAGAATATCAATAGTAAGGAAGAGCAATAGCATATAGAAAAATTAATAATAAACTAAAGAGAGAAATAGATTTAGTAAAAGAAAAATAATTGGAACAAGAATATAGAGAGATAGCTACAAAAGGAAGAAAGATATGATTTGGTGTCTTATAGAATTAGAAATGTCATGAATAGCTAACAAGAATGGAAAGAGATTAACTGATAGAGATAGTATATTGAAAAGATGGAAAAAATATCTTCAGTATCTGTTTAAACAAGAAAATGATGCAATTGGTTATTGGACTTGAAAGTGAATAAGATATTAAAGTATATGAACTAGATATGGATATTTTGAGTGAAGAAGTAATTAAATCAACTAAAGAAATTAAAAATGGTAAAACTATTGGTTTTGACACAATAACTACAGAATTTTTGAAAGAGATGGGAAAAACTACTATGAAGGAAATTGGTGGTCTGTGCAATTTGATATACAATAATGGAATTTGGCATTAAGATTTCTTGAGGATTATAATGATTTCATTTGTTAAGCAGAAAAAAGCTATTAGATGTGAAGACTACAGGAATAATAAGTTTTTTTTTCTGTGCTTTAAAAATATTATTGAAACTTTTGACTTAAAAATAATTTATGGAAAGGTGGAATATTACTTTGAAAAAGGACAGTTTAGTTTTGAAAGAAGAAAAAGTACAAGCAATGTTATTGATGTTGTTAGAACAATTGGAAAAGAAATATATTGAAAAAGATAAAGAAAATGGTATATGTTTTGTGGATTTGGGAAAAGCATTTGATAGAGTATTTTGGAATAAACTTATGATCATTTTGAAAAGTGAAAGAGTATTTTGGAAAGGGAAAAGATTGATTCAGAATATGTATGCTAGGCAAGAATAAGAATCAAATTAGAGAATAATGAGACTGAAAAAGTGAGTAATAAAAGAGAGCTTAGATGAGAATGCTGTGTGTGACTAGTGTTCTTTAAGGTTTATTTAGAAGGTATGTTAGATAAATATTTATATGGCAAAATAGTAAATATTGGAGGTAGAGTAATAAAATGTATATAAAATTTGCAGATGATATGGCTCTTATAGTTGAAGATGAAAAGAATTTACAGAATATGTTGAATAAATTAAATTAAGAATATATGAAATATGAAATGAAGATTAAAGTTGAAAAAAATAACAGCAAAAATATTGCTAGAAATGAATAAAAAATACAAGTTGATATTTATAATAGTATAATTCAAGATCAATGGATTTAGATATTTAGATAGTTGTCTGAGGGAGAATGAAAGAAATGAAGATGAAATTAAAAAATAGTATTGTCAAAGGAGGGATTTGTTAATTAAAAAAAAAGAAAATATTTTGTGAACCTTTGAAGAAAGATGAACTAAATCCTTTATGTTGCTAGATATAGAGATAGCGGTAGATGATAATAACATAATTATATTAAAACACTTCACTTTTTCTAATAGTTCTGGCTTGTGTTTTAGAACTTGGGGTCCCATGTGATGCCATTATTCCATCTGATTGGCTGTCACTTAAGCATTTTTAAAGCGTATCTGTTTGAAGGTGTTTAGCTTTCACGTTATTCATTAAAGAAGATAAATTAAGAAAAATTATTTCTATGGATTTGCAACAGATATGGATAAAAAAATGGCAGTTATTAAAAATGTTAAAAATAAAAATGACAAATATAACACGGAGAGAAAGATAGCTTCTTTACAAAAAAAAGCAATTTATAAAATTGTATACTAGTTTACTGATATAACCCTAGAAGTATTAGAAATATATTATTTAATTATAAACAATATAATTTAGGTAATAATTAATTAATCAGTTTTTTTATAAAAAAAAATATTTTTTGTACAATGCTTACGTAACACCTTCAACCTCAACAGTTTCGATTGCCCTTGCAATCTTCTTCAGAACTATAAAATATATATACACATACATAAATATACATATTATGTAAAATATACAAATTACATAAAATGCACAAATTACACAAAATTATATAAAAAATCCCTACATATATATATATTTAAAAAGTACACAAACATATAGTTATATATCCTTTTAAATATATGAATACAAATAAAATAAATCCCTTAAACATTTTAATTTTAATCTTTAATCTTTTTCTTTTCCTTTCATTAAAACCCATTAAAATTTTCCTTTACATTATATATATATATATAAATTATTATTTTTTCTTTTTCTTTTATATATTTTTTACTATATTCTCATGCTATCATTTTATATCCTTCAAATATTACATTTATTTCAATTATTTATCTTTTTCTTTTTTTACCTGTATCCTTTATTTTATTTCTTCTTTTTAATTCATCTTTATAACCTTATATCCTATTCCCATAATTTATAATTAAATACTACATTTATAATATATTAACACTATCTTATTTATGTACCAATTTTTACTTATTTCATTTCTTTTTACTTCTATTTTTTATTTTATACCTACTTAAAACCTTTAATTTTTCGCTTTATATATCTGCTATATATCTCATATACATAAAAACCTAACCTTTAAACTCTTCAAAATATTCTACAATTAAAATTATTATATAAAACCACTTCTTGTACAACAATATTTAATTCCTATTTATTTCATTTATTTGATTATTATAATAATAATCTTAACTAACTCTAACACTTAATTTTTAATTTTACCTTTTTCTTTTACAGTTAAACTGTTTTTCAATTTATTTTACATTTAAATCTATAGCTTCCATACTTTATCTTCCTCTATTGCTTTTTTTACTAATTAATTTTTTAGCTTAATTTTAATTTTATTCTTATACTTTTATTATAATAACTTTATAATAAAATTTTCCTCAATCCAAAATCTTTATTCATTCTGGGCGTAATACTATTTATATAAATAGCTTCTTACTCTTTCTTTCCCTCCTATTTTCTGTAAAATGTAACATTTTAATACACTCTTTATCAAATTCATGTCCTGTCTCCAATCTGTGCATATATATTGCAGAATTCCTATCATATTTATGTTGTATGAATCTCCTATAAATTGAATTCTTAATTTCTCCCACATAATTCATTACCTTCTTATTTTAAACTTGACAATCCTTACAATTAATTTCATAAACTCCATTAATTTTATTATATTCTGTTTTATTTAAACATTCATATTTATTCTCTAATATTCCTATTATATTCTTTCTTTTTTTATTAACTATTTTTAATTTCAATACTTCAGTAAACTTTTTATTAATTTTGTTTATAATCTTATTTAAAATTTTAACTATATAATTATTTCCTGTTTTTAAACCTACATAAGCTGTTTCTTTTTTAGTTATCTCTATTTCTAACGATTTAATTGCATACATTGATGTTGATGTTTTTTTAAAAAATTAAATATTTTAAATTAAATATCTGTAATATAATCTATTTATCATAAAAAGGGGGAAAAAATTAAATACAATCACTTCTTTTCAGCCATTTTGTATTAGTTATTGCAGAGCTCCTAAAACTGCATAATTAAAAAAACCTCACTTCCAGCCGTTGTTTATCTGATTAAACTCAAGTATCTTTTTTAAAATACACATATATTTAAAAACATTGGTTTGTATTTAACACATAATTTATTTGGAGCATAGGAAAAAATATTGTATAAGCTATTACAAATACATTTCAGCTACTGGCATGCCTTTCAGAAACTACTAGTTTAATTCAATTTTTTTTAAATATATTTTGATGCACCAGTACTAGAAAATGTTATAAGAATATTATATTATGTAGAAATAAATACACTTCATTAAATGGAATAATTAGGATGAATAAATTCTAAATTTTATTAGTTTTGTTGTGAAAAAAATTTAAGAAAATTTATAAAACATGATAAATAGGAAAATGTTACTATTAACAAAAAAGCAAAGGTATAAATACATTAAGAGAAAACAATACTGATCTTGTTTTTAAAAGACTGCATACACCCATTTCTAAACTAAATCTGATATTACTGATTGCACTTTGTAATTTATAAAGTCTTGAGTGCAGTGTTAAATTATAGTTACATATATATATTAATGGTCACTGCAAGGAGCCTTTAACGTATCTGCACTACAAGGGCGCCAGCTAGGCATTTGAACCTAGAAAAATTTATATAGTAGGCAGATATGTAAGTTAAGATTCAAAAAATTTTTTTTATATATATTATTCTGACCATTTGCCCAATGTCACTAGCTCATAGAGTAGCAGAGATTTAAACATTTTTATAAGTTTTAATAGATTTAGATTCTCAAAATATATTAATATTTAAAACAATAAAATAAAAGAAGCCACTGCCAGTAATTAACACACAAATAGATTTTATTAATGCACATTTAAAATTGAGAAATAAATTTATTTTTAGATTTTAACATTAATTTTTTTAAATTTAAATTACTATTTTAAATAGGCCGCACAGATGGATATTTAAATTATATTTTACTTAACATGTTGAGTATAGATAGGCTACATAGATTTTTTTTCTCCACTTAAAAACTTATCAAAACATTCATTCAATCTCAGACTAAAAGTTCATAGCCAACCCAAAGCCTGCTTCCAGATATATAGTCGCAACCAATGTAATATGAAGATGCTAGAATAAAACCACGCCGACAGGAATGTGCATCTGACAGTGTGATATTATTTGAAGGATATGATCCAAGTCCAGATCAGGAATATGCATCTGTCTGATTAAGAAATCATGTATATAATTTTTTTTAAAGAGTGCTACATATGGGGGAGAGCAGTCTTTCTGCTGACTTATAAATCCCTGTCCATAGAACTAGAAGGGGTCAATGACACAGGAAATATGTCTGCGACCATTTCAATGATATGACTGCCTCTTTGGGGTCATGCATTTAGTTGGGCACATTGCCCTGTATGCTAAACATGCTTCACATTACATTAATATAAACACCCATATATCCCTCCACAAGCATTGTCCTAACTATGAAACAAATAGCCTGAAATTAACCCTTTAAAATAAACATAAATGAATTTAAACATAGTTATTAATTTTTATCCGTGCAGCTATCCATACCCAACTTTATATTTAATACATTTTAGTTAAAACATAACACACACACACAAAAAGAAATGGAAATGATTGCTTAAACCTCTGCATAAAAAATATTAATAATTGAATTTGCATTCTTTAATTCAGGTAAGAGTTCTTATTTTCAGCTATTAATTCATTGCAATTTTAGAAAAGTTCTTATTAGATAGACACAAGAGTTCATACTTTACGGATTGAGTATATTTAGAAGTCTATCTTCGTGATCACTTTCGTAGATTTTGTCCTTCTTTGAAACAAAACCGCTGCTTGCCATTCATTTGTTCAGGAACTGTCATCCAAAGGCCTCATCTGGTTGTCTGTAAATTTAAATTTATTGCAGACTTCCACATCGTGAAAATCTGTAATATAGCTAGTTATAACGATATATTCATAGTCAGCTCTAAGATAACAATTATAATAATCATCTTTCTTTTATATTTTTCTTAGCCTCTTATCATCAAATCTTGGGATTCAATGAGCCAGATGTCACTAATCCTTTCGTGCTTCAGTTACGGTCCATGCTGTCATTTCCGTGCTTGCATTGGTCATTTAATTTCTTTGTATTCTCTTACCATTTAATTTATTTTAAGTGCCTCAAGGGTTAGTTTGCTTTTGAACAATCATTTAATTAATAAAACAATCATTTCCATTTTCTAAGGTTATAGAAATCAACATTATTTCTATTTTTAAAATATCAATCTTTATATTTTTACTTTTTTTTTTTACAAAAAAAAATACTTTCAAATACTTTTTCTTAAAATAGTTTAAGTTTTCCATCTGCATGACAATATATATATTAAACAACTTTTAATTTTCAGTTTTTAAGTTTTTTCTTTTTAATAAATCAATTTTTATTTACGATCTTTTTATTTTAAAATAATGTAGCGGCATATATTCCGTTACAATATATATATATATATTGTAAGGATTAGCTAGTTCAATCCTTAATATAGTTGTTTTAAAAAAATAATTTAAATAGTGGATAAAAGAAAGAATGAAAACTTATTAAATGCTTTTATTGAAGTTGGAAAATTGGTTTGATTGTTTAACTTTTGATCTTTTTCAAGTTAGAATGATATTTTAAAATTGAGGTTTAATATTTAAATTCAATAGAATTACCTGAAAATTGATATATTGCTAAGTTATATCAGCTTAATCCATTTGAAACAATTGTCTTTTCAGTATGTCAACTATTTTGATAGATATGGAACAGAGGACAGAAAAAATATAAAAAATATTAAATAACTTTATGTATCACAGTTAGTCATTATTCTTAGAACTTTCATTTGTTTTAAATAATTATTGCAAGAAGGCAGTATACATTTTTCTCCTTTTAATTTAAACTTTCTGTACTCTCACAGATTTCTTTGTTCTAATTTACTATATGCTTTCAACTTTTATTTTAATATTATCAGAATATAATAAATTTGACCTCATTTGATAGATATTGTTGTTTAAAAATTAAATAAATTTTAAAAAAATCATGTTTGATTTGTAGAATTATTTTAAAATTAGATTTTAATCTAAAGAAATGAACAAAATTTTTTTTATTGATATTAGTTTGTAAAATCTCAATAAATAACTGTTAACATCTAATAAATCTATCAACTTATACTTTAAACATTGAAATTTTTTATTAATCTTTTATGATATTGCTATATTGTCTTTTCAGATTGTTAGTGATGACATTTTCTAGAAAAATCATATTTCCTGTCACCACAATTTCTATGGTAATGTTAGAAAAATATAATCTTTTATATTTAAAAATAAAATATTTCTGTAGAAAATAAATATGTAGTAATATATGTTTTTAATTTATAATAATTATCTCACAATTACTATGCAAAAATAAACATAAATTTTCCAAATAAATCAAGTTTTTAGTCATTTGTAATATTTTCTGAAAATAATATCACAAAGTTACTGCAAAGTTTACCACTACCAAGAATACAATGAGTGCTCATCATTGTAAAGCTTACCATACTTTGAACTTCCTACTTTTTTGATTGGCCTGACAACTTTGGAATTTTTTGAAATTAAAATATTAAAAAAAGTTTGTGAATTTTAAAGTTTGAAAATAAAACATTCATAAAATCTCTCAATAGAAAACAAAAACCACAAATTCATTTTTTTGACTTCAGAATCAATAAAACATTACTTTAAAAATCATTTTAAACTTTTAATGCATATATCATATTTAGTATGTGTACATTAATTATATATGGATAATAAATCAGTAACTAAGTTTTCTATTTAAAATTGTTTGATAGTTTCTATTTTATTTTAAAACAATTGTTTTTTAAAAAAAGGTAAACTAGAAAACTTGCACTATTTAAAATGATTGTGAAAAGTTAAAAGAGATTACAATTTTTTTTACTTTAGCATTTTTTAAAAATAATTATTTTAAAATAAAAATAAACCTATCAAACAATTTTAAATAAAAAACTTAGTTACTGATTTATTATACATACACCTGGGTCTCGTTTTATGCGGATTTATTTAACACGATTTTGAAGTTACACGATTCATGTTTCTACAGTAGTCGAACTTCAATAATGCACTATTACTTTAAATAATAAATTTCATGCACTTACGTCATATTGAAAGTAATAGCACATTATTGGAATTCGACTTTCATCTTAGTAATTTCAATATTTTCAGTGCTTTATAATAGTAAGATTTTATGCAATAATGAAATTAAAATCATGATTTCCACATTTTATGTATACCCACATTAAATTTTACAAGATTATAATGTAAATTTGTTCAAACATTGTGCGTGTTAATTTTGCATTTTATATCACATTCTGTTTTTGCTTTTTAAAAAAGAATGTAATCAATTATTAATCAATTAGTGTTCGCAAGTTTATTTTCAAAAGGTGAGTAATAGCAGTGGGCACAATTAAATTTGACAATTAAAAATTAAAATCTGATTTTTAATTGTAATTAACAATTTAAAAATTACTTAAGGCGACCTGAAACTAATGTGATGTGAAACGAAATTTGATTTTTAAATGTAATTGAAAATTAAAGACAAAAATAAGAATTTAATTTTTAGTTGTTAGATTAATTACTAATTACATTGTCACCAGAAAACCATTAACACAACATGAGAATGAAGTTGGTGCTAGTTGTATTTCCTCTTGTGAAAAATCTGATTTTTTACCAGTTTGCAAATGAACCTGTTTATCGGCAAATAGCGATAATAATTAAAACGTGTATAAAAATGTAAATTACTGTAAATTATGCATAAAAATATATTGTTTTGAATAAAATTAAATATTATAGTTAAAAAAAATTTGTCTTGTATCAAATTTTTTCAAATTTGAAATTTTTTATTAGTCATATTTTATTTCTTTATTTTTTTTTTGCGCGAATTTTAAAGTAATTTTATGTTGGTGCTTTGCTTTTACACGATTTTTGAAAAATCACAGTCCGTATCCCCCCTTTTTCAAAGTAAGTTACATCTATTTTTATGCAATTTCTTTTGCGTGTGTTTTCTGAGGAACCTATCTATTATGTAAAATGAGACCCAGATGTATATAATTATGTACACATTAAATATAATATATATATTAAGAATATGTATTTTAACTTACTGCAGAAATATCTAATGACTTATATCATTAAAACCAGTCAATCCCAATACAATAACAATCAACAATCTCAATCTGTTGTCATTGCAATATTAAGAGTATATATATTAACTGAATGCAGAAATATCTAATGATTTATATATATATATAATATTGATTTAAAATAAAATTATATAAAGTGAAACTCATTTATAATATATACACATGTATTTATATATATATATATAGGTTGCCTTGACAGCAGTGAGAAATATTGATTACTATATTTACTGTGAATGTTTAGGTGGTTTCTGGTTGGAACTTAATTATATATATATAAGGGTAATATAAATAATATGTCCATTAATTAAAAGAAAATTGTAATTATAATTGAAATAATAAATTTAACGGTTTACAAACTATTATACACAATCCTTAAATCCACAGAAGTACTTTCGGTTAATTTTTTAAACCTGCCTCAACTGCCATTAAATTAAAAAAACAAAACAAAGCAGAAGCAAATGTCGTCAATTCAAATCCCATGAATCTCGTATTTTAATGTTAGCAGCTTGTCTATTTATTAATTGCATTTTATTCCTATTTATAAAAATAATGGTGATTTAATGTCTCCTACAGTTTTCTTTGATAATGGAAAAACATGTAAATATAAATTTAAATTTGATTTTGAAAATGTGAAAATTCTTCATGAAAAGAGAAACCATAATAAAAGAATATTAAAGAGGCAATATTTATAAATAGAAATAAAATGCAGTTAATAAATAGACAAACTGCTAAAATTAAAATACGAGATTCTTGGGATTTGAATTGATGATGTTTGCTTCCGCTTTGCTTTTGTTTTTTTTTAATTTAATGGCAGTTGAGGCAGGTTTAAGAAATTAACCGAAAGTACTTCTGTGGATTTAAGGATTGTGTATAATAGTTTGTAAACCGTTAAATTTATTATTTCAATTATAATTATATATTATAAGGATATATATTGTAACTTACAGCAGAAATATCTAGTGATATATATATATATATATATATTGAAATAGTATATTCCTTCTGACTATATTTCATTTGTATAAATTAAGAAAATGTATAGAAAGAAATTTTATTAATTTAGAAGTATGACATCATTAATATTTTAAAATATTGAGTTTGTTATTATTATTTGAAGTCATTATATACTCTTTTTATAAATAAAAATTGATTTTATTTAATGATAATTAAAAAAGAAATTCAATTGTTTAATTTAAAAATATTAATTTTAAAGAATTGACAGTTATTAGTTTTAAATGTATTTTAAAATTGACTGTAGAATTATTTGTTTTATTGGAAAGTATCAAAGAATGATTTCTTATAAGAAAACTGTATTTTATATGAATAGGCTCATCGGCTGTTGAATTGAAAAAGAAAGCATTGAATTTTAGATTCAAAGTAAACTTTTAAACAATTTTTTTCTCAAGAATTTGGGAACCAGGACTCAAATGGATAATCTACTTCTTCATGTTTTCAACTATTATAAATAGGATTAGTTCGTAATCATTAGCTGCTGCAAAATCATGATTTTTCTACAACTTTATTTAAGCTATCTTCTATATTTTAAACAAAGTGTCATTATAAAAGAAGAAATCATTTACTATATTGATAAATGTTTATTTACTGGTAAATGAGTTAAAGTGATAAAATAGTTTGTAAATCTTTATTAAATATTATTTTTTAATTTATAACAAATTGTTTTTCACATAAATATTATACTCATATTAAGTGTTTATAAATTGTCATTTTCTTAAATATTTGTTGATTAATTCCAGTTATAAATTCTTATGGTTTCATTTTATAATTACTTTATTTTTGTAGAGAATACTTTCTTAATATGGGTAATGTGTAATCTTTATAAATAATATGGCTATAATGATTAATTAATGTTTAAATATTTTATATATGAAGTTTTAAAAGTAGTTTTTGTTTCTATGCCATTATCTAGAATATTATACTAGAGAGTTAATCTTATATGTAACAGGTATTTTACCCATTGCTTAATTTTATAGCCCTAAGTGTATAGATCACTGTGTTACTAAGTATTGAGATCAAGGATGGCTTGATTTTGTTTGGCAATGTCTCAGATTGTAAATAATACATGTGTTTATTAATTTTGATGTATTAATCAAAATATTGGTAACTATTACAATGACATTATTGTTATTTTATTTTTCTTAAATAAATTATTTTGTTTAATAATAAAGTATTTTGTTTATTTTATTACTGACAATTATTTGAATTATAAAATACAAAATATTGATATGCAAAATTAATAGGTGTCCAAATGTAACTCACACTGGGTAAATTTGTTTTTTATTTTAAGATTTATTATTAGTTGGAATTCATTTTGTAATTCATAACTTCCCAGTATTTGTTTCTAATTATGATTTTATTAGTAAACTTAATTTCTTTCCTTGATATTTCTTATATTAGTTAACAATATTAAATTACAATTTGTTATTGGAAAGAAGATTATATTTATTATCTAATGGTACATTCTAATAAAGTTACATATGGAACTATGAATCCATTACATTATATGTATCAACTATAAGTATCCAGCCAATTTAAAGTACAATATAGTTCTACATTTTAATTTACTGTGCCAATATTAAAAATTTAAAAATAGAAATAATTTTTTTATATATTAAATGCTTTTACTGAATGTGCACTAAAAAGAAATAAAATAATTGTTTCTTCAACCACAAGTGGAGTTTTTAGATTTTACTTGAAATAAAATCATGGGATCCAAAAATTATTTAAACCAATTGCTATTTTTTATAACAAAAGATTGACTTAATTAATTTCTAGACTCTCATGCTTTTATTTTAAGTTAAATCTAAAAATTCCAATTGTGGTTAAAAACCAATTACTTTATTTCTTTTAGTGCACAGTCAATAAAAGCATTTAATATATTTTTTTTCTCTATTATTAGTTACCTTAAGGTTGATTTGTTTTTAAAGAATAAACATTGTATAATCCCCATAAATCATCATCATCACCAACCATTATCAATCCACTGCAGGATGAAGGTCTCTCCAAGCTCAATCTATCTTCTCTTATCTTTAGCTTTTTTTCTTCACATCATCACTGCACACTATCTTATTTCATCCATCCATTTAACATGTGGTCTCTTTCTGGGTCTTTTACAATCTCTTGGAATCCAGTTTAAGATTTCAATTGTTTATCTATTATCATCTTTTCTAGCAATATGTCCAGCCCAACTACACTTCAATCTTTTAATTTTTTCAATGAGGTCAGTAACACCTGTTTGTTCTCTTACCCATACATTGCGTTTACGATCTCTTCTTGTTACTCCCAACATGCATCTCTCCATAATTCTTTCAGTGGTTTGAAGTCTCTGTATTGCTCTTCTATTAAGTGTCCCCAAGTCTCAGATCCATAAGTAAGAACTGGTAAAACACACTTGTTAAAAACCTTCCTTTTCAAACACATAGGCTTTCCTTTTAGTATCAAGTTATTTCTACCAAAAGCAATCCAACCAAGTTTAATTCTATGATTAATTTCATCCATTATGTTTCCATCTGTATTAATAATCTTGACCAAGGTATTTGTAACTGTTAACTTCTTCTAACTCATGATAATCAATCTTTATTTTCATATTTTGAGAAAATTGATTAAACAATACTTTAGTCTTTTTAACATTTATCTTTAGTCCTACTTTTCTACTTTCATCTTGATAACTCCTGCAGTTCTAAAGCATTATTTGCAAAAACAATTACATCATCTTCAAAATATAAATGACTTAAATAATCTCCATTTACTTTCACTCCTTTAGCTTCTCATTTTAATCCACAAAATACTTTTTGCAGCACTGCTGTAAAAAGTTTTGGAGATATAGAGTCACCCTGTCTTACACCCTTCTCAATGTCGACTTTCCCAGTATCATTATGTAATCTAATTTGCTGTTGCATTTTTATAAATATTCTTTAAAATATGACAATATCCTGGATCTATACCTTGATGATCCAATGCTTTTATCACTGAAGAAATATTTATAGAATCAAATGCCTTTTCATAATCTACAAATCCAAAACATAATGGCAATTCATATTCATTTGTTTTTTCTATAACTTCTCTCAATACCTGAATATGATCTACTGTATTAAAACCACTTTTAAATCCAGCTTGTTCTCTTGGTTGGTGGAAATCCAATGTTTTCTGTAGACAAGTTGTAATTATCTCGGTAAAAATTTTGTATAAAACTGATAAAAGCCTGATAGGTCTGTAATTTTTAATATCTTCTTTATCTTCCTTAAATATTAATATTAATACTGCAATCTTCCAATTATCTGGTACATCTTTGTCATTTAGACATTTGGTATATAACTTTGCTAAAAAAAATTATATTTCTTCACCTGCTTCTTTTAATATATCAATTGTAATTCCATTATTACCTGGAGTCTTTCCTTTCTTCATATGTTTAATTGCATGTCTGACTTCTTCATTTAAAGAGTTGAAAATGATATAAGAAAGTGTAACTGTGAACTAGTAAGGAAAGCTGTAGAAGAAAATAAAAGTCTCAAGAATGTAAAACAACATTTTGGTATTGGTAGGAAATTTATATCTGCAATAAAAAAAGATGGAATTATTACTAAAAAGAGAGATGACATCATAAAATGGGTAGAAGATTTTTATCAAGAATTATATAGTAATAAAGATTAAGTACCTCCTATATCTATTACATCTTCTGAATTGCCCAGAATTTTTAAATGAAGAATCTCCATAAATATCTCTAATTAAATGTAGAAATATTTTTGATACATACTACAATCTATTTTTTCTTTAATAAAATGTTTCAATTTTTATTATTATTTTAATTCACCTAAAGTTGATATTTTGTTTATGTTTGTATTAAGAACACAATATAAATATAAAAACATGAAGAAATAACTGAATTATGTGAAATTACCATTAGTAATAATGTTAATGATAAAAGTAACTAGGGGTGTGTGTGATCATTTTGTAAAGAAAATTATTAAAGTTTATTTATTTAAAATTATCTTCACTATTTTTTTAAATATTTGATGCTATTTCTTGGACCCTAACATGTTCAAAAGGGAATAATCATCTGATGTATGTATATCTTATAGCTAACAATAAGCAAGTTGAACAGTACTAGGCTCAAGGAGTTTCTATGGAAATACTGATATAATAAAAATAAAATTTCAAAGAGGAATTGTTAATATATTGTTATTGTTACTCCTGTTCTGATTATTCTTCCAGCTGGATTAGCAAAGTTTTGTTTGATAGTTTTGCTTTTTTTTATTACTAAAATAAAAGAAGAAAATTCATTTTAAGGCATGAATAAATTATTGACATTCATCAATAAAAGTTATATGGTCTGAAAATTCTTTAAACTCTTTGTTACTGTCTGCCAAATTCCATCAGTTAGCAAATTAATAATGCAAAATGAATACATAAAAGAAGAAATATAACAAACAACTATCTATCCAAATCCCTGGAAAAGGAGAATATTAACAGCACAATCTGCAACACATTTCCAAAAACTGTTCAGCTTCACAGCCGTTTGATCTGATTGTTTTAAAGAAGTGAGCATTTAACTGCTAGGTAGTGTAAGCTAACTGTATAGCAGACAGTCAGGATTCTATTCAGCCATCTTAATATCTGGTCTTCACATCAAAATCATTGAAAAAATAAATTTGAAAATAAAACATAGACTTTTGAAATTATTCAGAATTTTTTCTCATTAATAAAAAAATAAAAAGAAAGGTCAAAACTAATTATTGTTAATACTTAGATATATGTATATTTGTATATATTCTGATTTCTTTTAGCATTCTCCATTGAAAGAACTGTAAACTGAAGAACAGATATTGAATTTGATCTTTATGTTATATATAATTTTTAACATGCACATATTTGTTGAATAGCATAGACAGATTAAATTTAAATATGTTTTGGAACTTCATATGAATAAAGACTATATAAGTTATTAAATTTGTTATTATTAATGTGTGTTTATGTATAACTTATGATAATTAATTCATTTAATCATCGTAAATATATTTAAAAATGAATTAGTTTATTTTCGTGAGTTAGAATGCTATATATAGTTATTTCATAGATTTAGAGAAAGTCATTTTATAAGTATGTATTAAGAATTAGTGACTCTTAAAATTGTTGAACTTATTTATTTAGGTCCCTGTTGAATATCAATGAAGCACGGGTGTTATATTAGTTTATATATATATATAGTAATACTCTTGCTTTATTTGTGGATTTTGGTATTAAATAAATAGGACATTTCTGATATATATTTCATTTTTAGTTATTTAGGAGAATAATCCAGAACTATTAGAAAAAGATGGGAACCCATCTCAATCTATGCCTCAATTTTTATTTAATTAAGCCAGACTCAAGCATTTTGAACTAAGAGTGTGAAGCTAAATACCTTCACATTTAATCCACTAAATATTATATATATAAATTAACAACGCGAAATCGTCTGATTTACAACGAAGCAATATTTTTAAATCTAATGAAATGATATTAATAAATGTAAATAAATCAAAAATTTTTTTTAAGCGTAAACAGATAATATTGTAATAACGTGAAAGCTAAACACTTTAAAACAGATACGCTTTAAACATGCTTACATGAAAGCCAATCAGATGGAATAATTCAATCATGTGGGACTCTCAATTCTAAAACACAAGCCAGAACTATTAGAAAAAGATGGGAACCCATCTCAATCTATGCCTCAATTTTTATTTAAATAAGCCAGACTCAAGCATTTTGAACTAAGAGTGTGAAGCTAAATACCTTCACATTTAATCCACTAAATATTATATATATAAATTAACAACGCGAAATCGTCTGATTTACAACGAAGCAATATTTTTAAATCTAATGAAATGATATTAATAAATGTAAATAAATCAAATTTTTTTTTTAAGCGTAAACAGATAATATTGTAATAACGTGAAAGCTAAACACTTTCAAACAGATACGCTTTAAACATGCTTACATAAAAGCCAATCAGATGGAATAATTCAATCATGTGGGACTCTCAATTCTAAAACACAAGCCAGAACTATTAGAAAAAGATGGGAACCCATCTCAATCTATGCCTCAATTTTTATTTAAATAAGCCAGACTCAAGCATTTTGAACTAAGAGTGTGAAGCTAAATACCTTCACATTTAATCCACTAAATATTATATATATAAATTAACAACGCGAAATCGTCTGATTTACAACGAAGCAATATTTTTAAATCTAATGAAATGATATTAATAAATGTAAATAAATCAAATTTTTTTAAGCGTAAACAGATAATATTGTAATAACGTGAAAGCTAAACACTTTCAAACAGATACGCTTTAAACATGCTTACATGAAAGCCAATCAGATGGAATAATTCAATCATGTGGGACTCTCAATTCTAAAACACAAGCCAGAACTATTAGAAAAAGATGGGAACCCATCTCAATCTATGCCTCAATTTTTATTTAAATAAGCCAGACTCAAGCATTTTGAACTAAGAGTGTGAAGCTAAATACCTTCACATTTAATCCACTAAATATTATATATATAAATTAACAACGCGAAATCATCTGATTTACAACGAAGCAATATTTTTAAATCTAATGAAATGATATTAATAAATGTAAATAAATCAAATTTTTTTAAGCGTAAACAGATAATATTGTAATAACGTGAAAGCTAAACACTTTCAAACAGATACGCTTTAAACATGCTTACATGAAAGCCAATCAGATGGAATAATTCAATCATGTGGGACTCTCAATTCTAAAACACAAACCAGGAACCCATCTCAATCTATGCCTCAATTTTTATTTAAATAAGCCAGACTCAAGCATTTTGAACTAAGAGTGTGAAGCTAAATACCTTCACATTTAATCCACTAAATATTATATATATAAATTAACAATGCGAAATCGTCTGATTTACAACGAAGCAATATTTTTAAATCTAATGAAATGATATTAATAAATGTAAATAAATCAAATTTTTTAAGCGTAAACAGATAATATTGTAATAACGTGAAAGCTAAACACTTTCAAACAGATACGCTTTAAACATGCTTACATGAAAGCCAATCAGATGGAATAATTCAATCATGTGGGACTCTCAATTCTAAAACACAAGCCAGAACTATTAGAAAAAGATGGGAACCCATCTCAATCTATGCCTCAATTTTATTTAAATAAGCCAGACTCAAGCATTTTGAACTAAGAGTGTGAAGCTAAATACCTTCACATTTAATCCACTAAATATTATATATATAAATTAACAACGCGAAATCGTCTGATTTACAATGAAGCAATATTTTTAAATCTAATGAAATGATATTAATAAATGTAAATAAATCAAATTTTTTTTTTTTTTTTTTTTGAGTCTGGCTTATTTAAATAAAAATTGAGGCATAGATTGAGATGGGTTCCCATCTTTTTCTAATAATTCTGGCTTGTGTTTTAGAATTGAGAGTCCCACATGATTGAATTATTCCATCTGATTGGCTTTCATGTAAGCATGTTTAAAGCGTATCTGTTTGAAAGTGTTTAGCTTTCACGTTATTACAATATTATCTGTTTACGCTTAAAAAAAATTTTTGATTTATTTACATTTATTAATATCATTTCATTAGATTTAAAAATATTGCTTCGTTGTAAATCAGACGATTTCGCGTTGTTAATTTATATATATAATATTTAGTGGATTAAATGTGACGGTATTTAGCTTCACACTCTTAGTTCAAAATGCTTGAGTCTGGCTTATTTAAATAAAAATTGAGGCATAGATTGAGATGGGTTCCCATCTTTTTCTAATAGTTCTGGCTTGTGTTTTAGAATTGAGAGTCCCACATGATTGAATTATTCCATCTGATTGGCTTTCATGTAAGCATGTTTAAAGCGTATCTGTTTGAAAGTGTTTAGCTTTCACGTTATTACAATATTATCTGTTTACGCTTAAAAAAAATTTTTGATTTATTTACATTTATTAATATCATTTCATTAGATTTAAAAATATTGCTTCGTTGTAAATCAGACGATTTCGCGTTGTTAATTTATATATATAATATTTAGTGGATTAAATGTGACGGTATTTAGCTTCACACTCTTAGTTCAAAATGCTTGAGTCTGGCTTATTTAAATAAAATTGAGGCATAGATTGAGATGGGTTCCCATCTTTTTCTAATAGTTCTGGCTTGTGTTTTAGAATTGAGAGTCCCACATGATTGAATTATTCCATCTGATTGGCTTTCATGTAAGCATGTTTAAAGCGTATCTGTTTGAAAGTGTTTAGCTTTCACGTTATTACAATATTATCTGTTTACGCTTAAAAAAAAAAAATTTTTGATTTATTTACATTTATTAATATCATTTCATTAGATTTAAAAATATTGCTTCGTTGTAAATCAGACGATTTCGCGTTGTTAATTTATATATATAATATTTAGTGGATTAAATGTGACGGTATTTAGCTTCACACTCTTAGTTCAAAATGCTTGAGTCTGGCTTATTTAAATAAAATTGAGGCATAGATTGAGATGGGTTCCCATCTTTTTCTAATAGTTCTGGCTTGTGTTTTAGAATTGAGAGTCCCACATGATTGAATTATTCCATCTGATTGGCTTTCATGTAAGCATGTTTAAAGCGTATCTGTTTGAAAGTGTTTAGCTTTCACGTTATTACAATATTATCTGTTTACGCTTAAAAAAAATTTTTGATTTATTTACA
>JAQFVV010006255.1:6092500-6180000 GCA_028023455.1 Epiperipatus broadwayi
AAAATGGATATATATATATATTCATGACAGATAAAATTATGGCCCTCATTCCTAGAAGATTGTAAAGTTATAATCAAGGCAATAGTTTGAGGCTAAAACTGATTGTAGATCCAGATTTCCAATTCTGATATCCATTTATTTAAGTATTTACAACTGCAGATCACTTTCAACTGAAAAAATATTGCATGAATTAGAAGAACTGTCTAATATTAAATAAAACATTTTTAGAGTATGTGAAGTTAGCAGAAAAAATGAAGAGATAATATGAAAAATGGACATGTATCCTTACTATAAAGATATAAATATTGGAAGCACAGATGTAGCAGGATTCATTATAAATAAAAAGGTGGAGGATCATTGCAGAGATTGATATTATATCAGATGGAGTAGCAGTATTTGTTATTCAAATTAATAGATGATATCATATGCAGGAATTCAGGCTTTTGCCCCAGTTCTCATCATGATTAAGAAGTAGAGGACTTTTATATGGATGTACAATATACTTTGATCAAATCAGCAATATTTTAAAATTGTCATGGGATACCTTTAATGCTACAATTAGTAAATGATTAAGAGATAAATGCATTGTGGGTAAATTTGATTCTAGTGACAGAAATGAGAAACAATATAAACTTGTGGAAATTTCAGAAAAAATAAATTTTTATAATTATGATTTTTTTCTTTAAGGAAAATGTTAAATAGAAATGGAGGTAAAGAAAATACTAAATAGAAATGGAGATGGAAGCAACCAAATGAATGAACAAAAGAATTCTAAATATTTTGACCATCAGTAAATATATTTCAGGATTGTAACATTCTTAATAGTTTCAATAGAGGAGGTGATCAGTGATAAGTGAGATGTAAGATACATGTTAATGTAAAGCTAGAAATATGAAAACTATTATGAAAAACTATTAATAGTTGATATTTTTAAATTTCAGAAACACTCCAATGAATTTAAATTAGAACTTGCAAATCAATTTAAAATATTAACTTACCTTGACTTAAACCAATAAAAAGATTATTTACATTCTATTTAAAAATTGCAAGAAAGATAGCTGGTACAAAAACAAAATTTATCAATAAATTTTCTATTGGAAGAAGATAATGTATGAAGAAAAGAAAGAATATAAATTTTTTTTTAAAATTTCCATTTAGAATAATTTAATACCTTGATACTAAGCTTGCATTTTATAGACAATTAATGAAGCTATACATAACAATTGATAAGCTAAGTGTTCGGGAATTCCATGTTCCCATATTCACAGCTTTTTTCACTAGTAGTTAGTGAATGCCTCAGTATTATATGTAAACTTGAGTTTTGTAAAATGATATACAAAAGAGTTCAAAATGATATAAGAAAATGTAATTGTGAATTGGCAGAAAATATATAGAAGAGAATAAAAGTCTCAAAAGTGTATAACACCATATTGGTATTGGAAGGAAATTTGCTTCAATAATAATAATAAGAAATGAAACCATTATTAAATGACATAGTAATAAAGAACAAATAAATAAAATATCCCCTACAATTACTATATCTAAATTGCAAAGTTTTAAATGAAGAGTTGAGATATACAATCAACTCTTTGAAGAAAGTTAAAGCTTCCGTAAATATCAAATCATTCTTGATATTTTAAAAGAAGCAGGTAAAGAAATAAAAAAATTGTTGGCAAAGTTGTATATTAAATATCTAAATAATATACCAATTGATTGGATGAATGAAATAATAATATTGATATTTAAGAAAAGTGATAAATATTAGAAATTATAGTGTCTATCACTTCTATACAAAACCTTAACAAGATAATTACAATTTATTTTGGATTCTGACGAATCAAAAAACAAAGTGCAGCGATATATTTATATCTGCAAAAAAAGAGAACTTTTAAAATAAATCTAAGTATTTTTTATCATATGAAAAAGACCCCCTCCCCCCATTGTTCCAGATCCCACTTTTGGGGGGGGGGGCAGTTTAGCAATTACATATCCTAAAATTCAGTTAAATAACTATTTATTTTAATAGTTTTAATTATAATTTAACTCTGTGTATATTTGACCTTTTGGTAAAATGATATATAATAAGCCAAGAATCATTTGCTTCCATTAGTTGACCTTTTCCTTTACTCGCAATCAATCAAATAAGCATTGAGGTATTCAGAAAAAAATGAGCCTTCATTTTAAAATTTAGGATTTGGAAACTCATCAGATTCGAAAACGTAAAATGCATACTTCAGGAGCTACTTTAAGAGATATACAGCAGCATAAATAAATTGATAGGATTCATACATAACTCATAGTTTTTAACAATTTTCTAATATATGGCAATTTGTCAGAAACTAATTAAAATAAACTATTATTATAATTAAATATTCATTAATTAAATAATCAAAAGTGGAAAAAAATATAGTCCAAAGTACTGTTTTTTTTCATATAATTTTTATATTAACTATAATAAAAATAATTGTATGAATATATATAAACATCAATTAATTTACTTAATAATTGATCTATTAAAAACGAATGAAAAATTATATATCTTTATATAGTGCATACTTTGTATGTATTGTACAATTATTATATGGTAATCAATTTTATTCTTGTTAAGTATTTGGTTTGCTTTGTCATCATTTTATCATTCGTTTTTATTACAGTAATTGTATATAAAAAAAATCGATAGATGTCGCTATGTATGTAATATATACAGTATACATAAAGTCAAGTGCGATGAAAAGATATAGTTATTTGGGAATCATCTTAAGTAATCCAAAAAATTGCTTGGATGAATGGGAGAAAAAAAATTGATAAATGAAGCAAAGAAAAGAAAGGGATTGATAAAGAAATTAACAGTGTTTTCATATAATAAATATGATGTAGCTAGAATTGTATGGAAGGAAGTTGCAGTAGTAGGGTTAACATATGGTAATGATGTGTTATATGTTAGTAAAGGGGTATTAGATTATTTAAAAAAGTGCAAAGAGAAATAGGAAGACATGCATTGAATGCAGATGTGTGGGTAGCAAAAAAGGCAATTCAAGGAGAAATGGGATGATCAAGTTTTTATATGAGAGATGCAAAAAGTAAAATGAAATTGTTTGGTAGGTTGCAGTTTATAGATAATAAAATAATAGCTAAAATAGTTTTTAATTAGGTTGCGAGTAAAGGGCAGGAAATAAGAGGGGTGAGAAAGATAATGCAGCATGCAAAAGATTTGGATAAAGAATTTATATCAGTATATTTGTACAAAAGGTGGGATGATTGTGTTAGAAGGATTGTTGAAAAGAATAGATGCATTAATAAAGAATAGGGAGTTGGAGAACTAGTACAGAGAGTAAAAAGTATATATAGAAATAAATGGAACATTGTATGTGAGTTAATTTATGATAATAGCAAGGAAAACAATTTATTGTTTAAGGCTTGAACAGGATCTTTAGCAACTAGAGAATGTACAGGTAAGTGGAAAAATATGGGTGATTTAGTCTGCAAATTGTGTAAGGAAGGCATAGAAAATATTAGGCATTTGTTAATTGAATGTATATTCTTGGAAGCAGCAAGGGTAAAAATAATGAAGTTATGGAAGAATAAATATGAACAAAGTGATTATATAGAAAGTGGGATAATGGTTTTTATGCTGAATTTGAGAAAAGATAAGGGGGATTTAAATATAAAGGCCATAGAGTTGACAAAGATTATGTTGTGGAAATGGGATGGAGCAGATTATGAGAAAACTTGGGTGGGGAATTGAAAGGGAATGTAAAGTGGCTAACAGGTTTCTCTGGGCATAGTTGTTGAGAGATTCCTGACTCCATTTAAGGAGAAGTCATAGTGTATCACATCACTTCACATCACATATTTGGTGAAAGTTAATTTATGATAATAGCAAGGAAAATAGTTTACTGTTTAAGGCTCAAACAGGATTTTTAGCAAGTAGGGAATATACACATAAATTGAAAAATATGGATGATTTAGTCTGCAAGTTATACAAAGAAGGCATAGAAAATATTAGGCATTTATTAATTGAATGTAAATGCCTACAAACTGAAAGGGTACAAATAATGGAGTTGTGAAACAACAAATATAAACAAAGTGATTATACAGAAAGTCAGTTTCTGGTTTTTATGCTTGGTTTGGGAAAAGATAAGGGGGTTTAGATATAAAGGCCATGGAGTTGACAAAGATTATGTTGTGGAAATGGGATGGAGCAGGATAGAGAAAAATATGGGGAAAACTTAGTGTGAGGAAAGGAAAGGGAAGGTAAAGTGCTCTAACAGATTTCTTTGGACATAGTGGCTGAGATATTCCTGGCTCCAAAAAAAGAGAAGCCACAGTGCATTGCATTGCACAAATGAAAAAAGGTGGGTGATTTAGTCTGCAAGTTGTATAGGGAAGGTATAGAAAATATTAGGCAGCTGTTAACTGAATGTAAATGCTTTTAAGCAGAAAGGGCACAAATAATGAAGTTGTGGGAGAATAAATATAAACAAAGTGATAATACAAAAGGTGGTTTCTTGGTTTTCATGCTGGGTTTGGGAAAAGAGACAGGGAATTTAGATATAAAGGTCATGGAGTTGACAAAAATTATGTTGTGGAAATGGAATGGAGCAGGATAGAGAAGAATATGTGAAAAGTTAAGGGCAGGGAGTGGAAAGGGAAGGTAAAGTGGCTAATAGGTTTCTCTAGGCATGGTAGCTGAGAGAATCCTGACTCAAAAAAAGGAGAATTCACAATGCATCTCATCATCATTTCATCATGAAGCTTTAAAATAGATTACAATCATATTTAAAACAACATCAAATGTTTGATAGAAAAGGTTTTTATCTAGTATTCTTATAAATAAATAAATACACAGAATTAACACTAATATAATAATATTTTATATTATTTTTTGATTACTTCATAACTTATCTTGATTACGAATTAAAGAGAATTCTAATGAAACCAAGTGATTTTTGATTTAGTATATATTATTTTGCCAAAAGGTAAGATCCCTGCAGTTGACTTATATTATAAGTGAAATCACTATAATACATAGTTATTTAAATGACTTTAAGGATGTTTAACTGAATAAAAAAATGGCTTAAATTCAATTCTTAGAGTTTAATATTTTAAAATTATTATCTTGGATAATATATTATAAATTAATTGCACACTGAATGGATAAAGTGTGTTTTTTTATTCTCAGAATCAAGACTAATTAGCCAAACATAGTTTGAAAAAAACAAACATGTTTAATGAATAGGTTTTACTAGACCTTATTTATATCCTGAAACCTACACGTTTAATAGAAGAGCAATATAGATATGTCTGATTACATAGTGGAATATGGACAGATATATGTCGAGATTAATTCAGTATCTGACAAAGGAATATATGGTAACAGAATAAATAGGAATCATTGACATAATTGAAATAATTCAAGACAACTTGAGCTCATCTTGGCATGTTGCCAGAAGAAATGCCAATATATAGATAATTGAGGACTTTAGCAGGATTCCAATAGATTGTAAGAGACCTAGAAAGAGATTGCATATGATATTGATGAAAAAAATATGTTGCTAAAATATTGTAAAGAAGGAAAATTATGGATTAAACAAATTGGATTAAATTTGGAAACTTCTCTATATTGCAGTAGATTAATAATGTTTGAAAGTATAGTGATAGTAATAACGTTCTTTGAAAGTGCTAATAAATATTTTAAAAATTATGTGTTTATAGAAAATTCTGTATCAGTGTAAGAAGCATCTGTATTATTACTTATAATGTAGTCTATGTTAAATAAGCTTAAATTGGATAGTCTTTTATATGTTATATTTAGAAAATGGCTAATCTGAGTGTAAAATCACTGGAATTTGTAAACACCCATCACATGTTGGAGAGGACTTTGAACAAAAAGTATCTACACACATGGCATTTTAATAATATTGCTAAAGTTGAGAAACATTTGAGACAATCATATTCTAAAATTATGTCTAAGATAAAAGATTATCAAGCTTGATAAAAATCAAAATTTCATTAATTACATATATCCATTCTTTTGAGTTCTTGGTGGTATTTTTTGCTATTAAATTTAAACAATGTTTTATTCTCTACGTACTATGTTTCCCTGAAAAATAAAACCGAGTCTTCTATTAATTTTTGCTCCAAAAGCCAGCTTAGGACTTATTTTCAGGGGATGTGTCATTTCTTTCATATACAAAAAATATATAGTTATACAAATACAAAGATCTATATTTATTCAATATTATACATCTCAACAGCGTGTATATAACTTTTACTATTCCTTGATTATTTCATATTTAGGATTACAATCATATCACTGAAGACTCTCATTATATACAAGAATATTAAGTTACTTACATGTTGTTGAAATTAGTAATATTTAATTTAAATGTTATATGACACATTAAGCTGGCTTGATTAATTTGTGAACTGAGATTGCCCACTAGTAATAAATTTCAGCCTTTTCTGATATCAGTGTTGATTTATTTACAATATATACAATTGGACATCAGATGAAAGAGGAATTCTCATATCAGACTGAATAAAGGCAGGTGCATTAATAAATAAAAAGAAAAATTATGTTTGCCATTTATTAAAATAATTAGTCATGAGCCTACCTGCAAAATAATTTTCAGTAACATTTATTCAAGTATATAAATCTATATTTATATTTATTTATACACTCATAACATTAATTTGAACTGTTTTTTTCTTTTCTTATACTAGTTGTAATGCGTATATATAAATGTTTTGTATGTTATATTCATTACTTTATAATTTTATACCCCATCAGTGTGTTTCAGTGGATGAATGATATCCATCCATCAGGGTGAGAATCTTAACTAAGCCTTATATTTGGGGTAGTTCTTACATTAATAACATCCTGACAAAAAACATGCTAGAACTTATTTTCTGATTAGGTTTTATTTTCAGGGAAACACGATGGTGATCTTAAGTGCACATTATGCAAAAGATGATATTATTCAATATGAATGTTCAGTTGTTCAAATAATTTGTCTATTTTATATGTGTAGTATTTATGTTAAAAAAGATAAAATAAACATTTATTTCATCATTTATCCACCAAAACAAAGCATCTTATTTCTTTACTTATGTTTTTTATTTCAAAAGTATTTATGTAAGATATGAATAATTAAACAGATTCTCAAGTCATTAGTTCAAGTAATATAAAAGTAGTAAAGATATTTGCTGAAGGGAAAACTACCAACCAGGCTTTTCACTGTCAAAGACTTATAATCAGAAACTAGTTTGGAGCTTTGCTTTGTATTGTCATCTGGTGTACTTTTGATTATTTATACTTGCACAACATATTTTTAGTATATGATAGTTGGTATAACCATATCAAATTGTCATATTAGTTTACTAACAATATTACATTAGCTATAATATTACAGGTGAACTTGTAAAACGAATCTTTTAAGAGCTACAAATAATTTTTTGTATAGCCATCTTTTGATGTTTAACTAAAGAGAATTTGTAAGTCGTTATAAATTTTATTGAAATTATACTTTAGCATTTTGAAGAGATTAGATATATGAATTCAGAATTAATATAATAAGCTTTTTCTTAAAATGTTGCATTAGTGTAATGTCAAAATATATTAATATTTTTTGTGCCATATCAAAAAAGTTTATGTTTTCTAAAAGTGTTTTAATTCTATTTAGAAGATAATAAACCTTTCTCATTAATGCCATATACAATGTTAAATCAACAATATTAAATGTGAGGATAATTTTGTTCCAGCCACAAGATAAAGATTTTGAATAATTAAGAATGACAGTCTTATTTTCAAACCTAGGTGCACTTATAGAGGCCACTCTTAAGTGTCTTGAAATGAGAGCATGAATATATTGAATCATTCACTTTACAAACACTTCTTTTTAATAATCTTATTAGCAGTGATATTCATGAGGTCTAAGCAGTGATCTGCATAAGGAATCTTAAATGTTAAATTTTTATTTTTCTCTGCAGTTTATTTAGTTTGACCATTGCATTTGTATCCTTGACATATTTTTGTCCAATGTACATCATTAAAAGCATTCAGTTTTAAATAAATTGTCTTTATTACAAATTCAAACCTGTTCTGTTATTAAAAATGTTTAACATTTTTTGAACCATTATCATTAGTTTTATTATTTTATTAATATTAAAAATCTAATAAAATGTTGATATACTTTCATATGACAATCATTCTGTGGTTGGCAAAAACCTTTTAATTTTTTTAATGCTAGCATTCAAATATATAAATTGAGTTATCCTGATAGTTTAATATAGTGATAAAGAAATTAATTTAAGAGTATCGGTGAATGAAAGCCCATATATATCACTTCATAAGTTTCTGATTAGTAGATAATAATAGTTACTTGTTTTTCATCCGTTCACATCTAGTATGATAAAATAATATTACCATGATTTCAACAAACCTAGAATTATTTGGTTAATTTTGACTCTGAAGAAATATTTTTATTCTTGACTTTTATTACCCAAGAAATATTATATATTACCCATTCTTTAAAATGTGTCTAATTATGTGTTCAATAGTTATATTCGTAATCTGGAAATTGTTTTTATCAGTTTTAAATTTTTTATTGCTCCGTTCAAATAAACTATTACTATAATCCCTAAATATTAACATTTATGTTACCAAACACTAAAGACAAATTATCATTTTAGTGACAAAATCCACTTCTTTATTTTTAATTTTGTGAAATTTTTGTTAACTACGTTGACTTTTGTTATTATTGATTAATTAGTTGTTTCCATGATTTAAAACTATTAAAATATGAAATACTTTTTCACATTTTCCTATTGCTTATAATAAATGCTTTCTCATTGGCCTAACACTGTGCTCCTACTATTATTAAAATGTTGATAAGAAAAGGAAAAATTTCCAACTCTTAACATGGTGACTATTAATTATTAGCTTACTTTCTTTGATAAAATGATGAACTATCAAATTAAAGCTCAAACTTTCACATCAATATTGAACATTATATGACCTCCAAGCATCTAATAATTTTATTATTTTGGTCACGTATACTTTAGTGCAATACTAAAATGGTGGACTCAGAGCTAAAGGTCCAATATCAATTCGTGGATGGTATTAAAAACCCAAACCTGGTTCAGACTAATCAAGTGAAAATTTTTAAATGCTTCATCTTCCTCTAGAGTGGCTAATATCGCATAAATTCCAAAACAATCACCACATGTTTGCATAAAAAATGCGAAGCTTTTAAGTTGTATTTGAGTCATTATCCTCTTAATGTTTCAGTTAAGTTTTCACATTGTAGATCTATATCACTTTTTTTTTTTGTTTAATGATCACCTTAATACAATAATCAATCTAAATAAGATTAAAACAAACAATTAATTATAATTATTTAATTATCAAACCGGCTTTCATCTCTTATTAAGATCTTTATTTAGATTAATTATTGTATTAATTATATGTGTATAACAACATTGTGGATAAGTAATTTTAAATTGGATATTTGACTATTATAAGTATAATGATCACCTTTTGTACATTTCATTCACGGTGAAATGCAATGTTTTCATAGGGAAGATTGATCTTCGTCGATTATCTTTATTAATACTGACTGCAAAAACATATTGATTTTTCTTTTTCATATTTCTGTTTTCTGTATTAGTCTTCACAAGTGAGTAAAAAATTAGCTTTAGCTATTTTAAATAATAGTGTTTCATGCATGTATGTATCGAATATTAAAATTTACATTCATATTAAATTTTACTTTCTTTTTAAATTTCATAGCAAAATATTTTTGTTTAGATTATTAAGTATAAATAATATAAAATAGAACTAAATATCAAATAAGATTTATTGTTTTTTTACACTGCTTTCTGCAAACAAGTTAACACTACAGTCTGATACCTGATTTATTATGTTGTTGAAATATAATTTTGATGTTTATTATTGTGAACTCCAGGAAAGCATCACTTTTATTATTGAAATATAAAATGTATTTTTTTTTATTTTTAAAATTAATTTGACAAAAAAAAAAACATGTTAAATAAAAAAACAAAATTAACAGAAATTGCATTCCATACAAAGTAGTTTGAAAAAAGAACACACAAAAAAATTAAAATATAACTAGCTGGTCTATTATAAAGGAAAGTTGAAGAGGGGAAGTATAGTAGCCAATACATAAACTGTAATTAATTTTCATAGCTGCACACTGAACAAATGTAGCATGTACAGAAGATTAATTAACGCAATAAATAAGTAGACTTTCAATCTTTATCAGATCTATGAATAAAAAAGCTGTTTATTCAAGCATCTATGAAAATGTGCGACAGTAACAATTTAGTAATAAAATCCCATTAAAAATGCTAAATGAGTATAACTGTGCTCATAACTACTTATAAATAACATTGTTTTCTAATAAATATTGGATGAAGACATCTATTATACACATACATACTACTTTTTAACAAATGCAACATCTTAAATATAAATGAGTATAAATTAAATAATTTATAATATAATTAGATATATTGGTACAATTAAAGCATTCAGGACTTTATAATACAATCAGAACCTTCCTAGAAAATTAGTTTTATGTATGACTAAGCTCTTAATTCCCCATTTAACTGACCTGAGATTGTGACTGTGAAATATGTTAATAAAGATAAGACAACACTAAGATTTCATAATGAGGAAACATGCAACAAATTACAAATTTATTATTATACTAAGTAATAACTGAGACACACAGGCTTATTATATACCTGTGTCTATATATGTAATATATAGGGTATATGAGCACAGACTTTCACACCACTCACTACCTCCACTCTATCTCATGGGTAGTGAGTGGTGTGAAAGTCTGTGCTCATATACCCTATATATTACATATATAGACACAGGTATATAATAAGCCTGTGTGTTTCAGTTATTACATAGTAGCGATGTCTGCCCATCCCTTGTATATCTATTAAATGGATTATGTCCTATACATGAGGGATCAGACTGACCTTAGATCAACATGGGTGTGACAAGAATCTTGGCCTCAGGGTGGCCTTTGAGCATTCTATCATCAGATTTTCAATTGGATGGACAGTTGAAGAGTTGGAGGGTGAAGTAGATTGAAGCCTGTTCATTAAAGTATAAAAATTGACTATCTTAATATATATCTGAGAACTTATAGCATATATGTTTAGAGATGGTAATATGGACCAACTGATGATTGCTGGTTTAGCATGAAATACATATATTGGTGATTATTTATCTTTTCAACATATGTGTTCAAGTGTATCAGTGTTATGAGATAGAGTGGAGAGTAGTGAGTGGTGTGAAAGTCTGTGATTATATACCCTATATATTATACTAAGGCAAACAAAGATTTTTGTAATAAATTAAAAAAAAAACAACACAAATTCACCTTTATTTTATTAACTTTGCAATTATATTTTGATTTTAAAAAGCCAATATGCTAAAAAAAAAAAAAAAGACAAATAATATGAGTATATGTGTTATTGTAATTAAATAATAAAAATCATCTGCTGAATAGATGGTAAATCTTACACACACATAATACATGGTAAAACCTAAGTCAATGACAAACCTAATATAAGACAAAATATACTCATTAGCATCACAAACTTAAAGCATGATCTTATTCTAAGGTTAAGATTGCACTGGAAGTTTTGGCATGACCAAAACATTTGGGAAGGAATTTTCTCTTTACCAACTTCTACTTTAAATATTACACTGAATATAAGCACAATAAAATGCACCTATGAACACATTTCTTGTACAAATTCATCATTATCAAATAATTATATAGCATTATGAGAGATAATAAATTACTCTACTGATTAATAATGAGAGCACACTTTTTTTTTCCAGATGAGGTTTAGACTTCTTTTTTTTTAATACTCTAAATGAAAGTTCTTCTCAACTAATAACATATCTGTAAGACATCTTTAAATCTTTACGCATAACTCAATACCCTTACCATATGAAGGACTTGCATATGTAATGCCAGTATACCATCTAACAAAAAGTTTTCTATCATTAGGATGCATACTGTGATCCAAATGTGTGCATATAAATTTAATTTACTTTTGGATTAAAAGAAATATGTTAACATATCACCTCTCAGATACATTGAATTTCTCTGCTTGCGTATCTCATCAGTAATGTTTAACAATCACTTACTATTCTAAAAGATCTACTTATTTTCCAAACAATACATTTATATTAAGATGTGACTAAATAAGAATGTCTGAGTTAGAAATATTTTATTTAATATTAGCTACATTCATAAACTTTTTCAAGAGCTGTTTCTTTTTCTTTTTTAATCATTACAAACTAAGTATAACAAAATATTATCTAAGACAAATTCCAATAAGCTACCTATATACTTATGCATACCTAGTGTTCTAAAATACTATATCATCATACCTTTAGAACTAAACAATTAAATATATTGCCCTATATGATTTGGTGCATCAGTGGAATGGAAGACTTTGGAGCTCAAAGTTTATGGATTATGATACTGTTCTGCAGTTCTGAGACTTCTTCTATATCTCTGAGCAATAAACCATTCAATTGTTTATTTTTCAATTGCACTTTGCCCTTTTCATGTAAATTGACAAAAAGGGTAACAGAATATAAATAAGTTTTCTTTTTTCTTTTTACCTGTTTACTTTATAAATTTTATAAACACTAGACAAATACAAATTACATTTTGGATAGCATAATCTTGAAATTCACATTAAAGTATTATTTTTTCCAATAAACTTTAAACATTATGTTAATTTAAATTAAATGTAATTATAATTCTTTTGTCAAGATGTTGTTTTTTAAAAAAAATTGGGCAGTTTAATAAAGATGTGAAATTGATATATGGAGTCTGGAATTAATCAACACGGAATAGTTTATTAGAAAATTAAGTGTCACGTTTTAAACTTTCCAAATACAAACAACTTGTTAGTAATAACACACAAATAGACAATACAGGTTAATAACTTATTAGTTAATAACACACAAATAGACAATACAGGTTAGTAATTACATAACTCTCCACTCTTCTTCAGGCGTTGCTGGCCTATATGCACAGTGACAATATTCGCTTAGCAGTTGAACTCGCACCTTTAGATTCTTGAATATTGAATGTAAGACAAACGCTCTACCAACTGAGCTTTTCTGTCAAAGGAAACACATAGTAGAAATTTGATATATTTATATATGACGGTTGGTTCAAATCCTCCCGAGTCCTTAATTTTTTTTTTTTTTAACGAGACGTTGTGTAATTACTAACTTGTATTGTCTATTTGTGTATTATTACTAACAAGTTGTTTTTGTATTTGGAAAGTTTAAATAAAGTTTAAAATTTTTTATACATTCAACATTCAGTCATAAATGATAGAAATAGTCCAACATATCACATCTTACAATTAATATTCTTTTATAAAAATCTAATTTGTCTGAGTTTTTTCATCGTCACCCCCCCCCCCTGTTTATATGTTTACAAGTCATTTTCCATCAAGGTTATTTCTGACAAGATAAAATAACAATTAAATAATAATGCAGAGCAACATTAAATCGTAATATAAGCAAAATATTTATTTTAACAGAAATTAATACGGTCACTGTTTATTAAAAAAATAATTTTGTTAATTAGTTTATAACACCGAATTATAATATGGTTCAGTTGGTTTAAAACTCAATATTCAAGAATCTAAGGCTACAAATTTGATTCCTATGCTAGTACTGTCACTGGTCAAGCTAGAAACATCTGAAGAAGAGAGGAAAATAATACCTTTCTATTTTTTGTGCATATATTAACATGTGTGCTATTACTAATAGTTGAATGTAATTGGAAAATTAAAATAAAGCTAACTTTTCTAAAGACATTCAATACTTAATATTAGATGATGGAAATAGTTCAAAATATATAAATGCAACTAAGATCATAAATCTTCAGGAAAATATACTTTATAATTAGTTTAAATCAATTATTATTGTTATTGTTGTTATTTTATAGTAACTTTAAGAAGTAGGCATGCATAATGCAATATATTATGCATATACACACACACAGGCACAAATTTATTTCTACCTATACCTTTTGATGTATCATTATAATATATATACCCTTCAGTCTATCATTATAATATATATATTTCTATTTTTATTTAATCAAAATTTTCTTATAATATTTTGAAATTTTTACAAAAATAGAGATGCAAAATTTTTATTTTGTTCAAATGTTAAAATTACTAGATATATCCTTGAGAAAATATATATTAACAATATTGATTAAAAATAGCTTTCATAATTAAAATAAATTATTGATATCCAGTAGCAGGATAATAAAAATGCAGTTAAAAATGAAGTTATCAGTTTTTATATAAATTTCTCTTGATAAAGTTAAACAGTCATGAAGATGAACATGAAATGTAGTGTATGCATAGGCAAGTTGTCTTAGAATAATAATGATAATACTAAAATTTATATTATTAATAAGCATTTAAGTTGTAAATGGAGTTCAAAATATTTTGTATTTACATAACATTGAGACCAAGTTATGATTAGCCCATTTTGTATTCATTATACTTTTCTACTAGATAGCTAATTAATTTAAAGTATTTTGCTCTAATTGTTACAATGCTATGGCAACAGAAACTTGCAAGATCCTGTAACAAAAGTATTTCAAAACAAACATTTCAAATATAGAAAAAGAGGAAATGAATTCTCAATGAATGTGCAGATTATGTTATATCTTTAAATAATAGACCATGTATCACAACCATATCATTCGACCAAATTGTTCGTGATTTATTTTGGTGGTAGGGTAGTGGAATCTGGACTCAAGATCCATGGATCATGGCTCTAGATTTTTACTTTCTGATGATTAACTTCTTATAAATTCTTGAGCAATACTCTATTGAATTATTATTTTTTATTTCTGTAAATCTACTCATGCAATAACAAATAACATTTTTAATGCTTTTAAAAGCTTTTTTAATGCTTTCAGCTCCAGCGGTCCATATTTCATGCATGCATCTTGCATCTCTGGAATGGCTTATGCTTGAATTATATTACTAAATGAACTATATATCGTGTATTATACTCATAAAAGAAATTTTAAAAAAGTAAACTCATTTAAGTAAAAAAAAAATATTGCAAATTAATTAATTCAAAAATACATTTTTAGGAATTGTTAAGTATAAAAGTATAATGAAACATCAATAAAAATAGATTGTGGGATTGTAAATAAATTTTAAATAAGACTTGTTTAATTAAAAATATATATTGCAAACTGAAGTTAATTAAACATTTTCATTGAAAACTTTTCAGGAACTTTTAACTATTACACTCTCTGTAAAGTCTTGCCCATTTAAAATAAATTAAATTTATACTTAAAATTGTAATGAAATAATTGATAACTTTAAACATCATTAGTATCTGCAAAAGACAGGTTCCATACATCAATCTAAAACATTTTTTTTTCAAAACTTAGTATTCCCACCTCTACTTTTCAACATTTATTTCTTTTTTGAAGATTATCAATCAACTTTTTCTTCCCCTCTCTTTCTTCCTCTTCTTTTCTAGGATCATTCCAACATATTTTTAATAACTCTCACATAAATGTTTCCCACTTCATAATTTTTTTAATAGAACTCTTTTTTTATTTTTTCCAAATCTATTTTCTTAGGAATCTCCATCATGTCCTTTTATTATTTTTTTGCAAGTTTTTATTCAGAAAAAAATTATGCCATACATAAAATTTTTACAAGAGACATTGTTAAATCTTATTTAAACAGGTCACATAATAAAGCATGCTCTTATTAAAAGTTTGTATATCCTGTAAGGATAGCTTACGATTTTATTGAAACCAGCCTTTATTTATCCACACTACCAGATCAAACCCAGTTAAAACATAAGTTTAACTAACAGGTAGTTGAATATGCACTATTATTTTTTTGTAAACACACACACATATATATTTAAGTTCATCAGCACGCTCTTAATTTTATATATATATATACACACGCGATTAATGTTTGCTTTATTAAGCACTAAATTAAACAAATGTCACAACGAACTAATTTCCCTTGTTTAATGAGAAGTAAAAACCCAGTTAAAGAAATCCTTTCTATATATATAGACCAACAATGAGTTATTCGTTAATGTGTTGAACATCATGAATAAAGACAGACTTAGTAAACATAGTGATGACCAAATATTAAGCCAATCACTACACAAACAAGTATGAAAAATAAAAATAGAATTCTATTATGTAATTTAATTTTTTTAATTACAATCAATATAATACATGCAACAATAGACAGCTACAACAATAGAAAAGGAAATGGAAATGTTTATATACTAAACACTGGAAACTAAGCAGGTTATAAAAGCAAACCCAGTTCATTTCCACCATCTTTTGTTATTTTTCAAATTATACAAGAACTGTACAAAGTCAACTTTTAAAAATCAAATGTTCAGCTCCAAGAGAAGATGGATGACTTATTTGAATATTCCAAATTATTCCATAATTTTCATAGAGCAAAATTATAAGAAATTACAATCAACATTTAAACAGAGAAAAGTTTGATAAATTTGTATGGTTTGACAAAAGAATTGAACTGATTTTAAACTGAAATTTAAAAATAAAAACTGTGCTAGTATTTGAACATGGAGACAAAGAAATAAAACATTACCAGCATATATAAATGATGAAGTAACTTTTTTCATATGTAAATCATTAAATGTCAAATAGTAAATTAAGAAAAAGTATATCTATTATGAACTGCTGTGCAATGCATTCCAGCTAAATTAATATTGCCATAGGGCTGGATTGGTACAATCCTAACATAGGAGCATGATGATTTAACCTACTTGCCTATATAATATCTAAAGAAACATCAAAAATCCTACAATAAATGTCTAAATGGATCCAGAAGAAAAGCAACTGCAGAAAATGGAAACAACATCATTTCAAGTGCGTTGTCAAGGAATTCTAGTGGATGTCTAGTGGGTGATGAATGACTTACTGAAGAAGGATGATTTGAAGAGAGGTAGACTGTATTCATAAGAGACATTATAACTAAACTCATGGACATTAATCAAAGTGAACTAATGAATGTTTTGATTTATTATATATATATATATTATATTTGTTTGCAAAAATTCTAGTTTTATTTTATTTTTATACTTGATAGCTTAAATGTGCCTAGAACTTGGAAGAGTCCATTATGCTTAAAAACAAGAAAATGAAGAAGGGGGGGATTATTAAGTTAGACAAAATATTTTTTTTAATTTTAAATAAAGTTTAGGTCAACTTTCTCTCAGTAGTGACTTGATATTTGATCATCATTATGATATGGAATGAGATAAGATTTTTTGATACTATTTCATATTAAGCACTTATACTACTATAGGACAGAGTTTGTGTTATTTATTTTCTTATTGTTAACTAACAAGTGTTTATCTTTATTTTTCTTTGGTATAAATGACCAATCTTCCTATGTGAATGCTCTTTCCTATCAACTTTATGGAATTATATATATAGAGAGGTCCTGAAAGAATATGGAACAGCAATAACTGGAATTGGATGATGAGGCTTTTATGGATATACTTGTATATTATAAATTAGTTAGCTAGCTTCATGGTCAATTGAATCAAAGATTTTTTTATTTACTTTGTAAATAATTAGTGCCATGCTATATATTTCTACCATGGATAAAGATTGGAGTAGTGAAAACATTTAATCACTTTTATGGTAGAAATACATTCTCGACATGTACAATTATATTATTTTATCATGTTTAAAAGTTTTGGATTTTTTTTCATTATAGTTTATCAAAATCATTTATATATTCACTCATCAATACTGAGGCATAATGAAATTTGAAAGAGGGGTGAGGTATGGATGAACTAGTCCAAATTGTATCCAAATTTAATGTGTAAACTTAGAGCTAGCCCATTAGAAGTAGATACAATTATAGGTTAGGTACTTCATGTCATTCACAGCATCCTACCCAAAGACATTAGGTCCGACCATAATGAGAAGCATTCCCTCTCCTCTGATGAAAAACCTTGACCATTACAATCCATTGCAATTCATATACTAAATCCTTTGCTGCTTTTAGATACTTAGAATAATTAATTTGCTTTATGAATTGTTGTCCAACTATTACACTTAAAACTTTATTAACTTCATCAATATTTATTGTTTGAGTTATACTTATTTTTATTTCAAGTTTTTCTATAATTCTTTCAGAAATCATACTTATATTTTGTTATGATCATTTTCAGTAACATCAGCATGTCTAATGCAATGAATTTTGTATCTCAATCATACTCAGATCTGTATCAAAACATAACTGATTTAGTAATTTTTATAAATATGAGACAATCAAAAGATGTACACACATCTTTTCACATTTCGTACCAGTCTATACTGTGTGAGGGTTTTTTTTGTTGCAAAAATTTAACTCAATAAACGAATCCATTATCAAATGCTTTTTCAAGATCATTAAGATATTAATATTTCTTTCTCTCTATGTAGTTAATTTCTGTACAAATGTCAAATTCTTTTAAGCACTGCAATTGCCTTTCTTGTTTATCTTTTTCCTTGCATTTCTTTTAAAACAACAAAACTGATTTTCATATCTGTTTAAGTTGCACTTAAAATTAAACTTATTATTTTATATTCACTCATAACTATTTTTATTCATCTTTCTTTTAAAGACTTGTTTTTATTTTATATAAATTATATAATTTATTACTAATTTCTTAATTATTTACAAAAAGTATGTTAATTATTTACTAAGTTATAAATTACAATACAAGTAGCAGTATTTCATAACTATTAATAGTTCAATGAGAATTCCAGCAATACCTTTCCGTGCTTCTAATCTCCTTCTCCGCTTTATATGGAGTGATGATAATAGTTATATTTAAATTTATATAAATAGAGATTGTTGGAGATTATGTATAGTAATAGTGGAGTAATTTTTAAAAAATGATAGGTATAATTAAAATTACTTGCATTTATTTCTTTAATCTTTATTTAAAAATCGACTAGCAGTCAATTACATATTTATTGTATGCGTATATAAGTGCTGCACATGTTGACAAATTACCAGATAAATAGTTGAGGTTTAATAATATATTAAAAGTTGCCTGGATTGCTTCTTGATAGAGTCAATAATTAACTATCTTTAAATATGATTGCTATGATATAACTATGATTTTGAATTTAAAAACTATATAGTTACTGAGTCAAAGTTATAAATTTGAGTAGTGGACAAGAAATATAATTATCTTAGCTCATTAATAACGGCATACTTTTTTTCAAAAATCAAATCTCTCAATTAATTTTATATTAATTGTTGGGTATAAATATTTTAGCAACTGAGTATAGATATTCACACTAAATAAGATTTGGAAATATTGGTCAATTATATAATTTGATGTTAAAAAAATACAGTTTAATATATTTAAGTGTGTGGTTGAGAAAAATAACCATAAATAATGATGAATAAAATGTAAAAAAAAATTTCAATATGTTTTTTTCTAGGTTTATATGACAGCGTATAACACACACGCATACATTTTCATAAGTTAGTCGACACATGCATATAAGATAAAAAAAAAATTATTGTATTAAACATTGAAGAAAAATAAACATCGTCTTTGAAATATTATATAATTTATTAAATTGTACAATATTTAAATACGTTAATTAAAAGTATTTCTTTGTAATGTATTCTAATGATATGCTTACTTAGAAATATATGTTCTTAAAGAGTGTCAACAACCTTTCATTAACCTTTGAAAATTCATCGATAAATATTATTTTGCCATTTGCATATGTATGCCCTCTCAGTTTTGTAATATGATTTATATCTTCATCATTATCAACAATAAATATTATAAAATCAATTACAAAATGCCTAGATTTTTTTAAAGTATGATAACAGTTTTAATCGTTATTATTATTTCCTTTATTATAAATCATATTTTATATTTAAAAAATTATATGAAATTTAATAGCAAATTATTTCAAAGAGATTTTAAAAGGGTTTATTTAATTTTTTGATTTCATAACAAATTGTTAAAACTTAAAAATATTAGCTAGAAGTTTAGAAAAAAATAATTATTTTAATAGTAAAGAAGCTTGCTGTTAAGTAAAAGTTTCTGGTTTAAAGTCTAGAAAAAAAAGTGTGTGTGTGCATGCATTTGTGTTTCACCTGTTTGCGATGAAAATGCTATTATAACATTTGTGACAATTAATCCCTAGTGATCTACTGGCAGAACTATCTATAATAAAAGACAGCAGTAGTACTGCAAATAGACTGAAACCAGCCATAAATGACGTTGGTAAAGCTGAGAATATAAACTAATGATTAATTATTTTAAATAATAACGCACGAAGAAACTATTATATTGCATATCATCGTTTGAAATATTGGATGTGATAAATAAACATACATACCATGAATCACTTAAAAAAATAATTTTATTACGATTATCTTATATGTTATATATGTATGTTAATTATCTCATAGTAAAAAGACATGAATAATAATGAATCATAAAATTATCCTGGAGTATCAAAGCTATATGTAAATATTTTTTGCATGTTTTCTCTATAAAAACAATTTTATTAAAAATATTCTACAAAATTCATGTATATATAATAAGACGTAGTGATTTTTAGATATTTTTTTCTACTTTTAGCGAATAACTTTTCATTTATATATCAAATGAATTGTTTCTGATAATTTCAAATCTTCTACTACAAAAAATTGATTGGCAATTCTGTTATTACTAAAATGTTATGAAATTAAATAACAAGACCTCATTGCTTCAAAGCTATATTATTTATAAAGCCAATATAAATTTTGACAAAGATAACAATAAAAGGAATATTCAGAATAGAAGAAAAATGTTAAAAATTGATTTGTATTTTTGTCTTGTTAATTTTCTAATGAAAAATTAGCATAAACAAAAATCAACATAATTTGGTCGATTTTCCAAAGTAGAAGCCTGGAGTAAGCACAATTATCAACAACAGATATCAAACAAAAGTCATCTAGTGATAGCTAAAGCAATCATTTAATAAAATGGCCAATTTAGAAAGGAAAAAGTGAACTACTGTAAAACTGAGCTATAAACTCAAATGGTTAAAAATATAATTATACTTCTATAAATTATTCTGATACTATTACTATGATTAATATATACATATTAAGTGCTCTAAAAAACAGGTTTATTGATTCTTCAAAGTCTTCTAGCAAAGATTATCGAGATTAAAAAACAACTCTAGATTATATCATCTGTACTATATTTCACTTATCTCGTAAAAATAAAACTTGAAAAACTAAAAATATTTACGTTTCGAAAGTGTAAAGTCTAGTGACAACAATTGTAATATCATTTAATTCCTTCTTTAAAAGCCCATAACTATGTTTTTTTAATGATTATCTGTCAATTCCTATCTTTTTTACTATTTTTTCTCTCACTTTATAAATAACCTTCCAGAATAGATTTCACAATTTCTCTATCTCCAATCAAGTTATTATTTTTCTTCTTAATTTATTTCACTTCATCATCTTTATGTTTTAACTTTACTCATCTAGCCATATCTTTATTCTTCTCAAAATCCTCAGGCTTTGGAGTATTCAATTGTTTTTAACCATTTCTAAAAGACCAAGCCTCTTCTCCTTACAAAAGAATACTGCAAATAAAATATTTTACAAATCTTTTCATTACTTTTTAGTTAAAAGAATTAAAGATTAGTTTTTTAGATTTATTAACAGCTTGTTTAGTTATTTCAATTCTTATATTAATTCTTTATCATTATTTTTATCATTAGAAGAATACTATTTGAAGCATATGAAATTATTAACTTGCCCCTTATATTTTTATACTTAACTATTTTTTTAAAATATTTATTCTCTTCATTTGTTTTATTTTTATTTTGATTGAATTTATTCTCATCACAATCTTACAATAAATTTCATCTATCTTATATTGTGTTTAGTTCATTCTTATATTAGCATGTACTGTCAGTGTTAACTCTATTCTTATCAAGGCAACAATCATTTAGTAACCCATCTAATAGTAATAACATAGAATACATTATGCTTAAAATCATATCATTATTTGAAATTAATGAGATTGTATTTCAAATGCTCTCAACACTATTCCTGGGTAGCCTTCTGCTATCTTAATTTCCTAAATTCCAGCAATTCTCTTGACAATAAGCACAGTTATCAAGCAATAAATACTTAATCATCCATAGTATTTTGTAATTGTTTTTCATTTAGCTTTAATTATGATTATAAAGCAGCAATATTACAAAATACATTTTTTAATTGGATTTTGTTGTTAGCTTATAGCCGAACTGCTTAAAAAATATTTGTAAACTTTTAACAATAATTTGTGCAAAAGAAAAACTAAAAAAAATTTCAACAATACTTTCTCATTAAGCTATAAATTTTACTAGCATGAGGGATAGATCATTGCTGTAGGATTAGCTTATCGTCACTGCTGATTGAGAAGATACTTTCCTGGAAATATGAAATACCTTGTAAGCTTTTCACATTATAGAAGTATTCTATTATTGAAATTCTGCTCATGTATTCGGGTTATAAAAGTTTGTTTTTTATTTGAATAATTGTGAATTTATTTACTCTGAAAGATCTACTAAAGTAAGCAACTGTTATTATAGTTTATGTACTGCATCACAGTAACTCCATTATAAATGCAAAGGAGACTTTGTTTTTACTTACCCCAAATAGAGATTGACTTAGAGGTATTTGCTCATCACTGGCCTACACTACTACTAAACCACTAGTTCACATTATAATTTTAAGCTTACTGTTGCATTTTCTTTGGGTTTGTATTTAAATATTATACATTATGAAACTAGTATAAACTATTCATCACCTGATATTTACTTTTCAAAAATTTAATTTAAAAATTTCACTGTTTTCTGATGAAGTTATAGATATGTTAATCTGTTATTTAAATTTATAACATCAATGAGTAATTGACATTATTCACTAAAAGTAAGAAACATAAACATCAGGATAGTTCTAGATCACAAGGCAAAGCTATAGAAATACTAAAAAAAGATTCACATAATATGTCAGAACTATAACTGTTTGTAATATTAAAAAATTGAACACCATAAGTGACTGAGCTGGGCCAAGATCTGTAGACCATGAGTTTTAGGGTTTGCTATTTTATCACTGCATCAAACCAGGTAGAGTTAAAGATTATTGAATGGGTTATTTCTTGAGAGTTTGTGAAGTGTTTGGATAGTAAAAGTGAAAGAGCTGGACAAAATATGTGGTTTCTGGTCAGGGCCTGCTATTCTATCACAACAACAAACTACTCAAGGTACTTTGAAAAACAATCTATATAAAGCTATAAAATTTCTCTAATCAAATTAAATTCACATCAAATTTTATCACACTCAACATCCAATATTCTAGCAAAAAGATTTCACAAATTAGCAAAAGTATACAAATGATTACTGCAACACTATAGTGTGTAATGTTATTATGAAGCCATATGCACAAATTAAGTTTAGACATGGCAATAAGGGTTTGGCATCAACATTGCTCACATAGTTTGATTTACTTTACAATTTCTAAACAATGTCAAAAGCTTCAAAATCTCTTGGAAAAAGCAATTAAAGAGGCACACAGTCACCTACTTAAAAGACCATAATCATATTTCATGATAAAACAGCTGAATTTATTATCCTGGGAGGCTTACTTTAAACTATACAATTTCAAATTTCAGCATATAAATAGTAATTTCCATTTCTAAATAGATTAGCTAATGTCATATATTCAGAAACACCCATTAATGTTTTTTCTAAATTTAAATATGGTTATTACAGTTAAAATTAAATCCAGATATTACATCTGATGATCTCCCTAGGGTACAGTAATAATGAGTCTTTCGTTGCCTTTCTCACCTAAAACTAATTATTTACTTACTTCTGATGTAAGATCAAAGTTCATTTAACAATTATCTACCTATTAGTTTTATTCATTTAAGATCTATTATCCACTTGTTTTTAATGTAAGACCAAAAACCATTTGATAGATATCTACTCAAAGATTTGATCCCATATGTGACAAACATTATTATTATTTTTTTTAAAAAAAAGATCCCTATAACTAAAGATACAGAACAAAACAAGTTACCATCTGTCTCTATTGCTTTTATATCAAAGCTAACCTCACTAACTATATTAGCTAAATTTGAGATAATACTACAATAACCAAAAATATTTGAATTTTTGTTTATTCTTACATCATCCTCAGATATTAACTTATTTCCCAAACTATCAGATTACTGATTGCTAATAAAATGGCAGAAAAAAATGGAACTGATAGCAGATAATATTTGTCAATTTCCAAACATTTGTAAAGGAAAAAAAGCAGAAAAGAACAAAGGGACACAGATTCACAATCATCTAATTGTACTTAATATACGTGAGATGTCAGAATGACTTAAAGTCAACATGGGTATGGCAATAATATTGGTACCAACAAGGGCTTTGAGCATTCCACTATCAAATTTTCAATGATCTGGAAGGCTGAAAAGTTGGTGAGTGGAGAAGATTGAAGCCTGTCCATTAAAGTTTGATTATACATTCATATATATATATATGTGTGTGTGTGTGTGTGTGAGTGGGGGGATGATGATCTGAATCATTTGATGGGTGCTGGTTTAATACAAAATATGTGTATTGGAGATCATTTATCTTTTTCAAATGTATGTGGTGTCGTTTGTATAAGATGAAGTGGATGGCTATAGAAAACTTGAAAGTCTGGGTTCAAATCTCTTCTAATTAATATATAATTATATTTTGTTAGGTGTATAGAATAGCTATATAAATAGATAATGAATAAAGGGATGAAAGAATATAGAGACAGATATGCCTCATACATTTGAGTTTGTATAATAAAGAAAATCGTTTATTTAATATTTAAACAATTGAATAGTAATTATTTTTTACATCTTGTATAGTTATATGGATGTCTTTAGAAATACGACTCAAGACCTTTTATTCACATTTGTAGAACACTATTTGAATGTTATCTTTTTTTAAATATTAATATTTTTAGATAAAATGTCTATTTGCAAGTATATATATACTTTAGATCATTATTTGAATATTATCCTTTTTAATTTTTTTTTTTAAAATAATTGTTGGTTTTTGTTTTGTGGTTGTTTATTATCTTTGTTACTGGTATTTTATTTCGTAATTATGGAAATCAGGAAGTTAAATCAGTTCTGAATCATTGATAAAATGATAAACCGTACTTAATATTCTTTAACTTGCTTAATTCTGTTCGCTAACTGTCTTGCATAATTATCAGAGGCGATGTTTGCTAGGACATGAACTTCACGAATTTTTTTTAACTTTTTTTTGGTCAGTGTACAGTTCATCTTTTAAGAAGCTAATGACACTGATTTTTTTAAAAATTAGAATAAGGCAGTATGTATTAATGATAGAGCATTTAAATAACTTCCTATTTTAAGTTCACACCCATTTATACATACATTTTATATTATTTTGAAACATTTATCATTAAATTTTATTATAAAAAAATATAATAGGTAGACTAAAAATGTGATCAGTGTTTGAGTTTATTAAAATTAATGACAATAACTGGGATCGTGTATATATATGCAATCAACTTTTGGGATAGAGGTCAATAGATAGAAGAGATAGCTACGGCCATGAAACCTAATAAAGAAGAAAAAAATAAAAACTATTTGAAAAACAAGTTATTTTCATAAACTAAATTAATAAACTTTTAAAAGATAGATTATTAAAATTTATTCACTCCAATTATAAGTATAAGATGTTAGAATAAGTTTGAATTAAGGATTACAAGAAGAAATGCAAACTATCGTTTATAAATTTAAATTGCCTCTTTCACTTATACACTAAAATTATTCCTGTCTTCTATTTCACACAAATAAAAGTTTTAGTGCTACCTAAATATTATCTAATGTGAAATGTATTTCCAATAAGTTGATAAAAAAATTTTGCTTATTAAAATTATCACTTTAGCAACATTTTAGAATATTAATATCTATTCTTTACATATTTTTATTATTGATGATGTACATATGTTTTAGAACTACCAAAAATATTAATGTCTACCGAATATTGACAAATAAAAGGAAATAACTAAAAAAAGAGACTGAAATATGTCAATTTAACATTACAAAAACAAACAAATAAAAAATGATTGGTTTCTCAAGAGATCACGTAACTTTAAATAATTAGAAATAATAGAATGATCTTCAATTCAGGAATATTTTGCTCTTTTCTCTACCGCTGAGCTAAATCATATGTAAGAAATTTTAAAATGATTAAATATATCCGCACACATGTTAAAATGATATAAATATTCTTTTATCAATTACTTTTAATGTTTTGCATTTAAAAAATAGTATATATGATTTAATGATAATCATTTTTCTAACATTATTAATCAAACTTTATTAAAGAAAAATATTATTATTAGTAATAATATACAATTCTTTTGTTATCTTCATTTTAAATGATTACATTTCATTTGGTCAATAGTTAAGTATCAATTTAATAATATAAATATATTGTTTATGAGTCTTTCTCAAAAAATTGTATGAGTTGTTTTAATCGTTTGTGCTAAAAATTATAAGAAACAAAATAATTAAGAAAGATGATATCCGTTATAACTTATTCAAATTAAATTTAATCAATGCTAAAATAACTTTATTAAAATAATTATTTTTGTTTATTGAAACCGACAAGAAGAAAACAATAAACATCACATGATCACCATTTCTTATGCTTGCTCTTAACTGTTATTAAAACTGGTAAAACTCTCTATATACTATTGCCACTTAGTCCAAGCCAGACCAATCAATGGATGCCAAAAGGCTTGTGCATAAAATCCCCATCTAGTATCTACTCATCCAATATCCCTAGACTAGTTTCTGGCTTGTGACCTTCGTCAGTGAGGAGCCTTGGATCTGAGATCACTGCACCTGTTTTAAGAAGAAAACAAAAGAAAAAAAAGCTTTGTCAGTACTATTTTGAAGATTTGCTATCTTAATATAAACTGAGCATTGGTTATATATGTGTGCAGGAAATGGTGATCTGGATCATCTGATGATTGCTGGTTCAGCACGAAATATGGATATTGGAGATCTTTTTTTTCACATGTCTATGGTCACATCTTTCAATTGTTTGAGATGCAGTGGAAAGCTGAAAGGAGCTTAAAAGTCTGTCTTTAAATCCTATATATATATATAGTGAGGGAGATGTGAGGTGAAGACTTTAAAATCTTACTGTTAGACAAAGACATTTCCACCATCTATATTTAAAGATAGTCATTAACTAAAATTCTGCATAGTGAGAATTTACAGTTTACATTTTCTCTAATTAATATTAATTAAATATTTATACTTATTTACAATTAGATGTATATTCTGTTCCATTGTGGATTAGTTTATAAATATGCATAAAACCTGAAAAAAAATTTCAATATTTATTTTAATTCAAATTCAGCTGTGATGATTGAAGACATTGGTTCTAACATTATGAGATAGATTCTTGTATTTAAAAATATTTGTTTTATAAGTAAGAACTATTTATTTTAATAACTTAGACTATTTTTTGATTGTTGTTCTTTATGCAAATACATTTTTATTACACATCGGTATCTATTGCTTTACATTAATAATTAATTGAATACATATTAAATATAATAGGCCGCACTTTGTTAGAAGCTATATGTTATTTGAGCTATCTTCCAATTAAACTCCACTTTCTCAAATCTATCTTACTTTCCATATTTATAAATAATTGTAATTTTCACAATAGATCTTGAAATAAGCAACTCAAGATAAATAAGGTTTCTGCTTTTAGAATAACTTGCACATATTTTACAATGCTCACTAAGAAATGCATGCCCCTTGTGTATGTTTTATTTTAACACACATGTTCTTCAATACATCTTTCATCTAACCCAAAAATCATATTGAAATCCAGATTTTTGTAGTTGAAAGCTATATAGTAAATCTAAGAAAAGTCATTATACTAAATATGGTGACAGAAATATTAAAAGAATCCCAGCTATATTTTCTTGCAAAGAGTATTTAAGAAACCCAGCTTCCAAAGAATCTATCAAGAATACCATGAGCCATTCAATCCAACTTGAATTGAGTATTTATGAAATAAATATATGTCTATCAAAGATTTTAAAATTGTTAACAAATTTATAAAATTTCTTCAAGATGAAAAAAAAAATTGAGAGTGAGCAAAATTATAAAAAGGGCAAAGCTTTGTGAAATTCAACTACACAAACTTTTTGGGAATAAGACCACCTAGAATAGATCATCATCACATCCTATGACATTGACTGTCTCATTTATCAAACTTCTAGAACTAAAATTATCACAATACAAAACACAGAGAGAAAATCATTTAAAAAGAAATTACAAGTTTCTCTTTCCTAAACTTAATAAAAATAGTAGCTATGAGCAATTTTGCTTTTGATTCTCATAAACTATACTTCCAGGGTTTTTAAAAATCTTAGCAAAATTATTATTAATCCATCAAACATCACATGATCACCATTCTTTATGCTTACCCAAGCTGTTCTTCACAGAGACAAAACTTTCCATACAGTAGTGCCACTCAGTGCAAGCCAAATATTTATTATATGAAATTTACTATTGTATATATTTTCAAATTTTATTTTTAACTCAGTGCACCTTTTATCTTAGCTCAACAAATATCACAAATACTCAGCAACCTACGATCCTCTCTCACTCTAAACGCATTTTTGAAACACTCCACTTTTTTTTTCAAGTGAATAAGATATACATAGCTCATATTTTAATTTTAACTTTATATACACATTTTTTAGATATAATTTTAACTTCATATATATTTAAAAATATTTCAAAGTTCTATTTCATCACTAATTTCTAAAACAAAAAAAAAAATTCCCCAAGATGCCCATTTCAACAAGATACCCAAAATGCACATTTCATACTGAAGCAGCACTCACTAATTGACCCAGCTCACAATCTTTTATACATATATTTATCATTTGTTTAAGATTTTATCTATGGCAATTTATTATAATTTGATTGAAAGTATCAAACTTTCTGTACTCTTAACTTTGGCACAAACCAATTGATAGATTAATAAATTATTAATCATTCATTAAACTAGAGATTATCTCTATCCCAAACATAGTCTTTAATTCTCACTTGATTAATATGTGTGTAGTGTCATAGAGGGATCAACACTTGAATTTTCTTGACCATGTTGATAGTTTTGATAACTTTCACTACATCATTCTTTTGCAAGGCAGGGACTGAATTTTATCTCATTTCAATACCTTGTGAACGAGTTTACTATCTTTTACATTGGAATATATTTTCAAATTTAATTCTCATCTCAGTGCACCTTTCACCTTAGCTCAATCATTATAACCATTCACCAGTCCAGAAGTCAGATCAACCTTTTCTACTCTGGATGCATTTTTGAAATAATCAGTATCACTTTTTTTTAAGTAAGCAAGACACATAAAGGTCATATTGTATAATTTACAGGAGAGATCTGTTTATTTGTGAAAAATATCTAGAAACATGATCTTCCAACTATGACTCTTATAATATCTAGAGTAATAGACAGGGTATGAGCACAGACTTTCACATGACCCACCACTCTCCACACTATCTCATAACACTGATACACCCAAACACATGTCGAAAAGATAAATAATCACCAATATACGTATTTCATGCTAAACCAGCAATCATCAGTTGGTATATATATAAGCCTGTGTATTTCATCTAATATATAGAGTACTAAGTTAAAAGAACTTTCACCTTTAGTCTAAAAAAAGGCAAAAGTATTATTAGATGCATAAATTTCAGTTTATAATTGACAAATGGCATGATTTCAATTTGCTTTAGCTAGTTTTAATTAGGGGCAGTTGCCTGATTCCATCATAATTGAAATTTATTTAGGTAAATACATGGAAATTTCTATTACATCTTTAATATGTATATATATAATAGGAAAAATATTTAGAAAAATATGAGTAATTACCCAGTATTTATAGAAATTATATATTCCTCTGCAATATAAAAATAACAATTTTCATTTGGATTTTTTTTCCAAAAACAAAACAAAACAGTAATTGTATTATAATTAATAATCAATGTAAAATTATGCACACTCTTATTGCAAAATAATTCTAATTAGTAAATAGTGATCAAATTGATTTTTATATTTATTCTGTATTTTTTACTTTGCTGGAACAAAATAAATAAATTTATGACTTATAGAACTTTAAACACCTTATTTTACTTTATGAATATTATTTATGTAGTGTAATTTTCTCCATACCATTCTCATGCAAGGTAGGAACTGATTTCTATCTGCTTTTAACATCTTGTGGATGGGTGTAACAACAAACTTATGTCCAAACACATGTAAAAAAGATGTTAATCTCCAAAATGCACATTTTATGCTGAACCAACACTCATCAGTTGGCCCAGATTACAAAATCTCTAATTAAATTACTATAATTTAATTGATGTGTTAAACTTACTGCCCTCATAACTTTGACACAAAACAATTAACTGAAGTATATTAATTATTTTTATTACTCATTCATTAGACTAGAGATTATCCACTTAATATTATTTTTGTAGTGTAATTTTCACTACACTACTCTTATTCAAGCTAGGAACAGCCATCTACAAGGTATTAAAAGTAGATAGAAACTAGTCTCTACCTTGTGTGAGAGTTTTTTAGTGAAAATTACACTATAGAAATATTATTCATTGAGTGGCTAGTCTCTAGTCTAATGAATGATTATTAAAAATTATTAATCTTATTTTACTTGACACTTCTACTCAATTACCTAGATTTTCCTGTGTAAATATCATATAGATATGTGTGTGTGCTTGATTGCTTTTATATATAGAAGATATTGGCATAATTTTTAAATAACTCTTTGAACATGGATGAAAACTATTTGAAGTAGTAGCACTACTTGCATTTAATTTTATTTAAAAAAGACATTGATCCACCAAATTTCTCCACAATATATTTAGGAGCCAATAATTTTTTTTTTCTAAATACATATAGTAAACTTGTAAAAATAGTGTTTAGATGTAAATGCTTAGAAGTATGAGTTAAGAAAAGCTTGCAAATTGTTTATTGGGAAGTTAGATATACAAACTCCCTCAGGATTAGATTTTTTATACACTTAATATAATCTACTAAGCATGCTTTCAATATCTTGTAAACAATATCATAATCACAGTGATACATCTGCAAAATCTAGAGAAGAGGTGTAATATAAATTCTATGTAACCTGTATGCAAATTATATGTAAATGAGTTTGTCTACATGGCCCACATTTTAGAGAGTGGAAAGCAGGATTCTTTTTTGTTGATGGCATTGGTGTTATCTGCAATATGCCAGGCTTCCTTTACTTTATGCTTTACATAATTTCTTTCTAAGCATATGATCATTACTAATGTGAATTTGAATGCATGGCTGAACTGGATGTGTGATTGAAATTGTTTTTGGACCATGAAAATCAGCTTGTTATGCATTTGAACCCACACTAGAGACAGTTATATGCATAGAAATAAATGATGCAATATGTAAAATGAAGGAAGCATGGCATATCACAAATAATGCTAATGCCATCAACAAAAAAGAATCCTGCCTCTCCCTCTCTAAAAATTATGGACCAACTTATTTACATATAATTTACATAGCATTTATATCACACCCTTCTCCAGACTTTGCAGACACTTTGCTATGATTATGATATTGCTTACAAGATATTGAAAGCATGCTTAGTGGATTACATTAAATGTATAAAAAAATCCCATCCTGAGGGAGTTCATATTTCTCATTTCCCAGTAAACAATTTTCAAGCTTTTCTTAATTCATGCTTCTAAGTGCTTATATCTAATTGCAAGTGCATTAGGAAAGTTAAGAACATATAGTCTTTATAAATATCTGTTATTTTAATTATTACATATCTGTCTATAGAGCAAGTTGGATTTAGGCAAGAGAGAAGCTACTATGAGTAAGGGTAATTTTTGACAATTCACATTGAAATGGGCTTTCAAAATTAAAAGCTGATGCTATCTTTAATGATCAAATGTTAGATTATGATTTTTTTGGAAACATGATTTAAATGTTTGTAAAACTCTTGAATGCAGGAAAACCATTAATTTACTTGAAAAAATGCTTTTCAATATAAAAATTCAAGTGATACTAAAGGACAATTATAATAGATATAAGGTCCTATACTTTCACCTACTTTATTTAATATATTCAGTTACAAAATGCAGAAAATTCATCTAAGCCATGACAAAAAAATATCCTTATCAATAATATAAAATTTCTTAATAAGCCATAAAAAATTTGGAAATCTTTTTTAAAAACTGTGATATTATTTTAATCCAACAGAAATAGTACACTCAACTTTTCATTTTTAAACCTTTAATATGTTCTTTTGCATCAATAAACTATTTTCATTTACATAATGTTAAATCTAAAATAATTTCCAGACTATTAAGTAGATCATACTTGTCAATATCTCAAAATATAACTTCAGCTTCTATTAAGATGTTTTAAACAAATTCTTTTTCTAGATTCAGCAATAAAACACTATGAATTTGGTTTTTTCTAGATATTACTGGAGTCTTGTCATCAGATTCAGAACATCATTATGGTCATTGTATGCATTTGCATCATAAATGGAATTTAACAGTCACTGATCATTCTAAAGTAGTAAATACAAATCATGAGCCACATAGGTAAATTGAAAGATTTAATAAAACCACTAGCGAATTTATCTCCTGGTTGGAATCTTTATAGTTTTTTTTTTGTGATATTTTGTTAATAGGTAAACAGTCTAAAAAAATCAGTATGCTAAATAAATAAATAATAGCTCTCCAAGTTTAATTTTTTTTAAAATTTTCATCCAATTGATTGAAGTCTATGAGAATAAATTTCTTGTAATAATAGTTTTCACCATTGTTTAAATGAAAAAATTTGAACAACTATAATGGCAGTTTGCTATATTGGAACTGCATTTAAATTATATATGCATTTAGAAATTTTATTATAGTAATTCACATTTTATTACAAATTAATCTACAAGTATTCAATTCTTGAACAACTTTAATCATGATTTACCATCTATTAGATAAATATAGCAATGTTTGATTAATTGTTTATTGTGTTAGAAATTATTATCTTCATATTAGCAGAAATATTGACTTCAAATTTAATTCAAGGTCAAATGTTTTAACTTTCTTTTTTCACATAAGTGTACTATTATATATATATAAATCTTATTGTTAAATTTTATCTTTCTTAAAACAAATGAATTAAGGCATCAATAAAAAATAAAAAAATGCAATGATCCCCAAAGTACGTTTCTGCTGAACTAGCTTTGTTAATTGTGCCAGAAAGTGAAACATCTTCATCATAGTTTATTATTTATTTGTTATTTTATTATAATTTATCTTCAAGTATACAATTCTTGTACAACCTTAATAATGATTTACTATCATTTATATAAAATCCCTAAATGTTGTTCATAATGCTATTATGTGATATTCAAGTTAAACACTTCTTTGTTAGAGGGTGTATTTTTCAAGGCAAAAAATAATTATTTGTTCTGCCATTAATAAACAGTAATTTTTTTATGAAGCATTTTATGCAAAGGAAGTAATTTGTTAAAGCAACTATTACAAAAACAATCGCCCGCCCATGGGACAGGCACATTCCTAGCTTCTAAAAAAATATGTATTGGAATAAAACTTTTTAAAGGAAAAATACTTGGAAAAAAAATCAGTACATAGGTATAGTATTTAAGTCGCTAAGAAAATTCATGTTTGAAATGTGATATTTAGTGAGGGGAAAAAAAATAGATGCAATAATACCATATTTATGTTAATTTTGGCTAGCATATAATTGAAATCACTTAGTTTGATATATAGTTTGTGGCTTCATAATAATACCATGCATGATTGAAATTTGTTAAAGCTACCAATTAAAAAAAATATTACAAAAATGACGGTCTTTCCATAGGGTATAAATATATCAATCTTATGCATAATTGTTTATAAGACTAGAAATTTGTAAAATAACATAGGCGCTATTGGCACTTAACCGCAAAGCTACTTTTTACTTTAAATATAAAATAAAATTATATTACTCTGCTAAACGCTTTCAAGAGAAGTGCTCTCATCTTCATAGCTCTGAGTGAAGTAATTATATACAAATTATGCAAAGTTCAAAGGTTAATTGCTCCATTTCTTTGAGATCGCGAAGCATGTATCTTTGCGGTTGATGGCGTTGCAATCCAACGCCATGAAGCAGGCCTCCTTAACTTTTCTTTTTACGTCGTGTCTTTCTTTGAACTTTGCATAATTTGCATATAATTACTTCACTCAGAGCTATGAAGATGAGTACACGTCTCTTGAAAGCGCTTAGCAGAGTAATATAATTTTATTTTATATTTAAAGTTAAAAGTAGCTTTGCGGTTAGGTGTCAATAGCGCCTATATTATTTTACAAAGCGCACGCAAAGTTTTCGATTTAGGTTCGAATTACAAGACTAAAAATTGTTATATTTTGATTAGCGCAGATATTGATTACAAACCTCAATTAAAGATAAATATATCTAATATTATAAACGTCAGGTCAAATTGTATTATTTTAACTTCCTCTCGTTAAATATATATATATATTTAAATCTTCTATTAAATATTGTAATTCTTCAAACAAATGACTCAAGGCATTAGGAAAAAAGGTAATTGATCCCCAATATGAATTTCTATCGTACAAGTTTGCCTGTTGATCCATGCATGATTGCAGTTTATAATAATAGATGTATTGATTTTTAATGACTTCTAGCTTAATAAATAGTCATGAATAACTTTTCATATGATTATCTACAAGGTTTTCCATTAAAGATATACAACAGCTGTACACTTGTTTATTAAGTTGTAAGAAATTATAATAGATTAATAATGAATGAGGATGAAGAAATTTGAGAGAATACAATGATCTGGATCAAAGCGTATGGATTTTGGAAACCTTCTGATATTTTTGTTTTTAAAGAGTTATAATATTTAACAGAATATTTTTAAAAATTTAAATTTTAAAAATAAAAAGAATCGACAAAAAGAGCACACACACAAATATACAAGTCTACTTGAAAAGGAAATAATATCTAGATCTTAATAAAACACTTCTTAACCTACAAGTCAGCAAATGACATTCTTGTTTAAATACACGTAATTGATTATTTACATCCACTAACTTGCAGTCTGTTTGAAACTTTTATAAAATATCATAAGAATTTATTGCTAATCATGATATAGGAACCTAGCAAAATTTTTTGATGAATGTTTAATTTTAGATTGCGTTTAAATGCAAAATCAAAAGATTTTGCTTATTCTTACAACATAACCTCAGGGCCTTGCTTACCGCGGATTTCCTACATAGCAAAAGTAATTATAATCTGGACCATACATGCGCACTATGTAGGTGAAGTGATGAGACAATGGCACATATATTGGAAGAGTGTCAAATTTGGAATAGCATAAGAAACATTATTAAATCTCTCATTAAAAACAAAGAATCAGCTTGTGTAAATTTGATTAAAGCCTTCAAGAATGGACATTTTGAAATCATAAGATTGGCAACATTTATAAATTTTTGCATTTGGTCACTGAGAAATAAGATCATCTTAGAAAGTGGAGAAGAATATGACATGATTAAAATGTCTTTACACTTATTAAAAGAAATTAAAGAATTAGACCAAAAATTTTCTCAGAATTGGATGTTTAACCAGACCTGGTCCCTAATAAACCTAAAACAAAGGGTAGTACCGATGATGAAAATAATATAAAGTTGTAAATCCAAAGATACTAAGAAAATTTGAATAAACCATTTACCTAAAACATTTTAGATAAACTTTATATGGAAGAGATCCAAGAACTAGAAAATGCTATTATAAAGTTATTCACCTAATTGATAATTAATAAGAAATGGCTTTCATTTTATTAATGGATCAGTTTTAATCAATGACCCAATAAATATATTAAGACTGCTTTATAATGCTTAATGGTAACTGACTTGTTTATTGTAAAGAATCTATGATATATTTCGTATAATTTTCAGTCTTAGGTATTCTATGAAAACCTACTTTTAAGTAATTTTTATGAATGTTACCCCTATATTGGATTGGCTAACCTCATGATCTATAAGTAAAGTGTATGGCTTTCATATATGGTTCATAATGACTAATCTCTCAAAATTTAAATGTTAAATTAATACACACAGAAACATTGGAAGTGCTCTTCACTTGGTAAGATAAAGCTCTATAGACTAAATGGCTAAATATGTTTTTAATCATTGTCTACATGTTTGTAAATTAAACAAACTTATATGTGTTTGAATTGACTAACACTGTCATATATGTGATATACATGATCAGATTAATGTAAATGGGCCACAACTATGATTTCTGGAATGGGAAGTTACACGTCTTCAATTTCTGGTGATAACTAATGTCTTAATGTAATTGATATGAAATTAATTGGTTATTCTATGTATACAAGCATAACCTCTGATTTTGTTAACTGGTCTCCATTGAGATTGATATGTAAATGTCCTTTTTTTTGTAAATAATTCTTATGGTTTGTGAATAAATTTTCCTTTTGAAAGATAAAAGTAAATCACTGGGGAAAATATATTTCTTTCTAGCTATATAGAAGAGTCAACTAATGATTATATTTATTTCATAGAATCACAAACATATATTTAAATAGAAAATTTTCTGCTCATACAGTAGAAAAATACTTTAAAAAAATTTTGAGTTCAAAAAATATTAGAAATTTAAATAGTTTCTAAATCATATATGCAGAATTTCTTCATTCATAAACATATATAAATTATGATGGTAACTTTGCATGACAATTATATCACAATGATTTCATGATGAGCTGCAAAATTTTATGTCATGAAAATATTAATAAGGTCCATCAAATAGGGTGGTGTTGGTGAATGAATGCACATATTTTCTAAGCATTATCACCAGCTTTAGCTTACAGATTAACAGCTTATTAGTGACATAATATAAACAACCGACCAAACATTTTTCATTTATGCCTTTATAATATTCCAGAATCCAGATTCAGGAAAAATATAAAACTCTCAATGATCAGCAAAAAAATCAGAGATTATCCAAAGCAAAAAATACTAATGCTTTCAAGTCACAAAATATAAACTTAATAATACTTAATAAATCACGAATATACAATCTCACAACATTAGAATATAAATAACATTTAATGATGAAAGAAAATCAAAAATTGAATTTTGGAACATAAAATATATAGTTGATCCCTTAGCAATCAATATGGGGATTAATTCAAATAACAATCTTTAGTTTTATATTTATATTTAAAAAATTAATACTTTTAGTTTAGAAATTAACCATAAAAATAATAAATTAGTTCAGACAGAAAGTAATACATATATAATTATTTTCTTTTTTTATATTACTACAGAATTTTGTAGTATTCATTCTTAATTGAAGATATAATGATTATACATAAAGTTATAATATGTATTTCTAATTAATATTTCATGCAATAAATATTTTAAATATTACATGAATAAATGAAAATATGTTTTATATATTTCAATTATATTTGCATGATTTCACTTTAATGACTTATTAAGTATAATATGCATTCAAATGAAATGTGAATCAATGATAATTACACTTAAATAGCATTTTAAGTTAGTTTTTAAAAAGAGATTATAATTTTCATATGTGATAGTTTAAATAGAGATGACAAAATTGTACTCAAATAATTATAAATATTTTTAATATGGAATTTTTGTAGTGACATAGACTCTTTATAGTTGAAAAATATTACTTTATAGATTATATCAGAAAGACATTAAACTGCATAATACCAGTCACATATAACTCAGAATTGCAGTGTACAAATATTCAGAAATGACATTTCTTTTAAATTGGGGAAATATCAATGATTGTGGAGAAAGCATTTTCAATAAGCAGATTTTTTTTTATTATAATGGCTGGATTCAGGATGACTTACCAAAGGATTTTCGCTTTATGTTTTGGTATGGTTTTAAACTATTCTTTTTTTTCCCAGTCTGTATTTAATATAAAACTTATGCCTTCTCTTTTTTTGATATTTATGACTTAAAAATTACCAAACATTCTGAAATTTATCTTTTGATAATCCATGTATTTAACTTTCTTTAAAATTATATTTCTTAATTGAAAAACAAAGATTACTTCATGTTAAAGTTTCAAAACAACTTTTGTTTTTACCTTCTTTTTTTTTTCCACAATAAAACCAGCTCTGAATTGATTATCTATCTTACATACATATTTATTTTTTTAATTTTAATTAATTAAATTAAGCATCTGTTTCATTTCAAGATTAATAGTGTTAACAATAATAAATGCATTTAAGAGAATGAAAACTGGAAACTACATACAGATGGAAAACAAGCTTATTGAATGAGGAAGATAACCACTTTGATAATTTACAGCCCATAAATACAGTATCTATTAAAATAGTCTATTGTAAACTTTACATGAACATTTATATTTAAAATTCCATTTCAGAATCCCTGATTTCTAATGTGAGTGCTATAACAGAGAAAAGTTGATGTTATATTCATAAAAATAAAACAGAAGATAATTGAAAAGATGTTATGATGAATAAATTATTACTTATCTATGTTCCAAGTAATGGAAGGATCTGTATATATAAACTTTCAAAAGAATTCTTTCAAGTCACTGCCTTCTTTCAACTGTGAAACATATTATAACTAAATTCAATGAACGTATTAAAAATTGTTATTGAAACTATTAATTGGTATTAATTTAATATATTTTTATTAGTTGCCATAAGAGTTTGATAAAATTAGCAGAATTATTTAAAAGCTCATTGGATGTAAATTATTAATATGGAAGAGATGTTAAGATTTAAAAAAAAAACTTTATTTGAATTGTCTGTCCAATGAATGTTTTGTTTATTATTAAAATTAAAAATTCACTTGTGATATGTGGTAGAAGGGAGAGATATCTAATCCTACATACACAAAGCACTTAATTTACTTAATTAAAACTACTATAATTACAATAAAATATTAAATGATATTTTTGTGAGGATAATTTAAAAGAATTATGTGAATCATATTTCAAAACAAATGTGTCAGTATTTTCCTGAATTTTTGTGATGATGGATATTTTAATTTTAATTGTATTTATATATTGGACTATTTTCATCATCTAATATTAAGTATTGAATGCTCAATTGGTTAGAGTGTTAACTTAAAATTCAATATTCAAGATTCTAAGGGTTCAGGTTTGATTCCTATGCTAGTACTGTCACTGGTCAGACCAGCAACATCTGAAGAAGAAAACAAAAATAATACCTCTTGAAATGTTGTGCATAATACTAACCTGTACGCTATTACTAACAGTTGAATGTAGTTGAGAATTTAAATAAAGTTAAATTTTTCTAAAGACATTCAAAATTTAATATTAGATGATCGAAATAGTCCAACTTATAAATATGTTTTAGTATATTTTGATATTTTTATTTGAAATATTTGAAAAAATGAAATATTTAGATTTATTATTCCAAAAAAAAATCCTTATTTACATCAAATTAGAACAAATAGGTGATACTGACCTCATTGAAAAAATTAAAAGACTGAAGTAAAGTTGGGTTGGATATATTGCTAGAAGAGATGACAATAGATGGACAATTAAAATCTTAAACTGGAGGCCAAGAGATTATAAAAGACTCAGAAAGAGACCACATGTGAGATGGATGGATGAAATAAGAAAGTGTGCAGGGGTGATATGGAGAAGAGAAGCTAAAGATCAGAGAAGATGGATTGAACTTGGAGAGACTTTCAACCTGCAGTGGATTGATAATGGTTGATGATGATGATGAATAAAAAACTTTGAAAAACTTTATATAAAAACAAATATGTTATTTAATATAAAAGTTTCTTTCATCATTATTTCATTATTCTTCTCACATTAAGTTATATCTTCCATGACATTCCAAATTTTTAATTAAAGAATATAGAAAATTTATACCATAGTGGAAATCTATTTACATATTTATTAATTAACACGAGATTTGAATATTCAGATTTGTAATTTGATCGTGATCATTTTCAATTGTTTAATGCAACCAGAACTCATAGAAAAGAATTTGATATAATTACATGATCACTATCTTTTATACTAGCACATAATTGTTATTAAACAAGGCAAAACTCTCCATACAGTAGTGCCACCCTGTGCCAATCAGAGTAATCAATGGATTCCAGAAAGCTTGTGCATAAAATCCCTATCTAGTGCCTATCATCCAATATCCACAGACTAGTTTCTGGCTTGTGGCCTTCATCAGTGAGGAGTCTTGGATCTGAGAGCACTGGTTTAATAACAATTATGTGCTAGTATAAGAGATAGTGATCATGTGATATTTAGTGGTTTAACACCAATCCTGCCTAATGGGATAGTGGTGGCTATGGTTGTTAAAGATCCAAAGGCACCAAAATGTATGGGTGCTGAACCGAGTTCAGACCCATATGACTCTATAAACTATTGAGCTTAGATGAAAAATATTAGTGTTTTCAATTGCATTCTCATAGTTTTGTAGTTAAGTAGAGATAAAAGTGCTGCTGGAGGGTTGCATTTGATCCCAAGATCTAGGTGCAGTGCTCTCAGATCCAAGACTTCTCACTGATGAAGGCCACAAGCCAGAAACTAGTCTGGGGATATTGGATGAATAAGCACTAGATAGGGATTTTATGCACAAGCTTTCTGGCATCCATTGATTACTCTGATTGGCACAGGGTGACACTACTGTATGGTCAGTTTTGCCTTGTTTATTTGATATAATTCCATACTTAGTCTTTAAACTATAAATTCTCTCCTAAGACTATAATTGTTCTTCAAGGTACTTTTCCATTTTATTGGTTGACCTGCCATATAATTAATTTTTTTTTTTGCCACAATTAAATCAGAGTTTTATAAAATTCTTGAAATTTTTGATCTTCTAAAAATTGATTTAAACTGAAGTATGTCTGATATCAAGATAGTATCAAAATGAATAGTAATTCAAAAACAACTTCTATTCATAAATGAAACAAACAAAATGAATAGATGATAGAATTACTACTCTTAAGGTATGTTTTTAGGTACATAATATTTTAAATATTATATTATTTTTAGCACTATAGAAGATCTATGGTTTGATGTAAAGTTCTTATGGCAGTTCAAATTGTACAAAAACTAAATAGTTCTGTTAATAATGATAAATATTATCTTTCATACGTGAAATGCTTTATTTTTTTAATATATTGTTAATTTGTATGTGGTGATGTTAATCATACTTAGCGAAGCAAAATAAACTCTTAATTATATTCATACAGAATTGTTCATACTTCTATAACTGAGTAACTACGTAATCAAAAAAAATTATGATAGCCAAACTAATTGTGTTTGTGAAATTTCAACTATTAATTAAATTAAATGAATAAGTAATTAAATGCTTTAACTTAAACTTATTTATGATTGGTATTTTTCACATTATTTTGAAAATTGATACCAAAAAATTATAATTTCAAATATTTTACTTTCCTGAAAATACTGTGATTGAATGTTAGGATTTTTTCTAATGGTTGATTTATCTTAAAACAGTACTAATACACAATGACTATGACATGTATCTACAGATCTTACTAGTTCATGTGCAAATCAAATAAATTGCAACCCATAACAATACTATTCTATCTTATATTGCAAAGGTCATGTGTTCATGACAAGTTAATTGTAGTACATAGCCCAAGTAATAAATCTACAAATTGATTGGGTTAGTTCATGTGAAGAAAAAATTAACTGCAAATGTATGGTTCTTATATTTTTTTATTTCATGAAAATATAGTATCTTTTAAAGTTTAGATAATATCATGACATACCTTTATCCTGACCCATGACAATGATCTATAAAATTTATAACTATTTTGTACCTCAACCAATCTAAGATAGAATAATAAAGAAAAAAACTTTATTCAGCAAATACTTTATCATATATTCAGTCATATTCTCATAAATATCTCCTTAAGATGATAGGTAGTAATATCATAATTTTACTTTCACTTTTTAATTATTTCAATTTCTGACCTTTTTGGGAGTTTGTTATTGCTTATTATTCTCTTAATAAATCTTAATTTTAGAATGTGTCATAACTTTAATAAGTTTTTACATATATATATTAAACATTTTGGCTACAAAATTGGAATGAATTAAAAAAAAAAAAATTCAAATTTTATTCTTTTTGCATTTTATTTTATAGGTAAAAAATAAAATAGTCATCTTCAGGGTAAAGATCTTTCCAACAACTTGAGATCTTGTAAAGAAAGCATTGTTTACTAAGTCTACTATTAACAATTTGAATGTTTCTCATCATCAGTCTAAAAATTGTTATATTTTTCTATTGTTGACCAATATTGTATAATTAAGAAGATTGTCTACAGAATATTTACCTGAAACAAAATAATCTAGGCCTGTTTGGAACCTTGTCAAAAAATCAATTTTTCTAGACTTGGATTCAATACCAAATCTTTGGCATAATATAAAGATGCAACATATCTACACAACTTTCTTTTCTTCCTCATATATATATATATATATATATATATTCATTGGTGGTAGCTGGCCCAACCTCTAAATCGAGATAGTTCCTGACATTGAGTGAGCATTTGATAAAAGCTCAAACAAAGATTTTCTAATGAAAAACACCAATTGTATTCTCACTCATTGTCATATTTCTCCCTTATCCAGACACTGGAGCAAACAAGTCAATAATTTTAATATATTTTTTGAAAAAAATAACATAGTTTGCCTTAAAGAAGACAAAGTATGCAAAACTCTATCTACCTTGAGAAAATTCAGCTCCAAATTCACTCTTTAAAATTTAAGTGCATAATGTACTGCAATCTCAAGCACCTAAAAGACAAATTTATCTCCAACATTTTAAGAAAACACAATAATGTGTTCACTCACCTCAACTACTTCCATATTTATCCTTCCACAGCTATTACACCTCGGATATTCTCCAACATAAAACTCTATAAGCAGGAATATCCATTAAGACATAATCAATTTTAGAGGTGCCTACTACAATGCAGCCACAAAGTTCATCACATAATGGATCAAATTTGAATTTGGTTTCAGGTCCCTAACAATCAAATTATCATTTCATTTTATAAACATTATTAAAAATTCTAAGATTCAGAGTATGACTATAGAATGGTTTTGTTTGATGTGCTCAGTCAATAGAGTATGTCCATCAACATTATTCAAGTATGAACAAACTTATTACAATTAGTGGAAAAAAGAGCTAAATTTATTACTGATGTATTATGATGAATTAATGACAATGTACATGCTTTATTTCAGGATGAAATATTTTTGATAACCACAAATTGGCTTATGGGACTTTCTATCAGCAAAATCATATGCAGTCTGGCCACCATTGCCTTTATCAAAAAGCATGCAATCCAATCCCTCTTGACTATACACAGTGGCATCATATATACCAGATATGTTGATAAGATCTTTGTCTGTGTCCCTCCTTATTTGATTCTTGAGATGAACACATGAGAATGAAGATCGCCACAATATATTAAATACATTGACTTAAAATTAACCAAATAAACTCACTGCATTGTTTATTCAATATAAGGTCACAGGTTTCAAAGTTTTTCTTGTTTAGAAACTAAACTATGCAAATTTATGGCTGATGCCAAAGATAATCTGGAATCTTACAAGAGAGACCTAATCCAAGCAGGTTATTGTCTCCCCATGCTTTACAATCAGAATAGAGGATTTTATAATAGACATAACCATGTCAAACCCCTCCCTCATCCAAAATCCTGGATCAAATGCTTTTTATCACTAACCATCCACACAACATTAACCTCTCCACCTTTCTAAAGACTTTAATATCATTTGTCGATGCCCCCCTTCCCTCAACACACTTATCAATAATTCTAAGGATAAGCTGAACAATGATGACAAAGCTCAATTATTTTATTCCATAGCCTGCCTCTCCTGCAATAGCAAACACTTTGGGGAGACACATGCCAACTTGAAATCCAAAATTTTCCAACACACTTATCTATTTAACAGAGCTAAAACAAGTCCATCATATAGCTTAGTATTAGTAGATCATAAAAAAATACTGGTTACATTTTAAAACCTACTTCTGCCAAGATTGTTTTCTTAAATAAATAACACCAAACAATGCCACCAAAGATAAAGATATAATGAAAATAAAAGCATATAGTACTCATTTATAAAGTATTATTTTTTTAAAAAAAGTATTAATTTTTATTCTGAATCTATATGATTTAGTAGAATAGTAGAATGATGAATTTGAGTTGAATCAAACCTCAACTTATTACTTTCTATACTTCATATCCTATGTCTTCCCAAATGTCTAATTACCTGATAACTTTTATATTTTTTGTTTTATTATTTATATTAAAAATGATATATATGTATCATTAATTTTATCATCGCAGTTCACTAGTATTATTATTTTTTTAAAAAAAAATATGAATAATAAATAATTGTTAATAGTAATATTTTTTTTATAATTCTAATAAGACTCTATTAATGGAAAATCAGCAATAATAAAATTATGTTTTTTACCCTGTCATTCTCTGTCTTTGAGAATTTTGTTAAATTAATACAAATTTATTCAAAAGATTTGATGGAATATATATATATTCTCTTTGCTGTCTTAAGCTAGTGATTTGAAAAAAGAAAAGTCCAACAAGGAACAAGCTCTCATAAAAAATGATCTTCCAACAGTTATCACTAAGAAAACTATCAATAAATTATAAAAGAAACATCAAATAAAAATACAGTTATTAAAACAGGCAAAACTCTCTATACGTATTGCCACTCAGTGCAAGTCAGAGTGATCAATGGATGCCAGAAGGCTTGTGCATAAAATCCCCATCTAGCGCCTACTGATCCAATATCCCCAGACTAGTTTCTGGCTTGTGGCTTTTGTCAGTGAGGAGACTTGGATCTGAGAGTAGATCTTAGGATCTAATGCAACACTCCAGCAGATACCTTTTATCTCCACTTAACAACAAAACTATTTAACACAATAATATTTTCAATCCAAGCTCATTAGCTTATATAGTCATATAGGTCTGAACTCAATTCACTATCTATACATTTTGGTGTCTTTGGTTCTTTAATAGCCATAGCCATTACTATCCTATTAGACAGGATTGGTTTTAAGCCAATAAACATCACATGATCACCATTTCCTATGCTTGCTTATAACTGATATCCATTGATTATTCTGAGTGGCAATTCATATAGAGTTTTGCCTGTTTTAATAATAGTTATAAGCAACCATAGGAAATTGTAATCATGTGATGTTTATTGGCTTAAAACCATTCCTGCCTAATAGGATAGTGGTGGCTATGGTTGTTAAAGAAGCAAAGTCACTAAAATGTATAGATACTGAACTGTGTTCAGACCTATATGACTATATAAGCTAATGAGCTTGGATTGAAAGTAATACAGTGTTTTCAATTTAAGATTCATAGTTTTGTAGTTAAGTAGAGATAAAAGATGATGGCTGGAGGGTTGCATTAGATCCTAAGGTATAGGTGCAGTGCTCTCACATCCAAGGCTCCTCACTGATGAAGGCCACAAGCCAAAAACTAGTCTGGGGATATTGGATGAGTAGGCACTAGATAAGGATTTTATGCACAAGCCTTCTGGCATCCATTGATTACTCTGGCTTGCATTGAGTAGCAATACATGTAGAGAGTTTTGCCTGTTTTAATAACAGTTATAAGCAAGCATAAGAAATGGTAATAGTGTGATGTTTATTGGAAAATACAGTTATAAATATTATAATGTATTCATACATACCAGGAATGGAAAAGTTAAAAAATATTTGAAGTCAGCCCAATATCAAATAGTTTTCCTCACTCCATGAGGAATTCTAATTCCCATAAAACCTAAACTCAAAATGCTGGCAAAATAAAAATGAAACCTGCAACTGATGTAAATATGGATATACATAGATCAATGAAAGTAAATACATCATAAAAATAATTTAAAAAGCATAAAACAAGAATAAAAGAAAAAAAAGATGAATGTTTAAAGGAGCACAATAGATGTATATCATAGAACATATTTTTGATTGAGAAAACACAAGAATATTAGTCAGAGAGAAAAAATAAAAAGAATAAAATTTAATTAAAGAAGCTGCTCACATGATGATAACTAGAATCCTATTATTTAATATAGTGTAGTAATCTGTAATGTTTTTCTCTTAAAATGTAAAAAGTAAAAATATCAGGAGGATCTATACAAATAATATAAAATCTACTTGACTATTGTCTTTACTTAATTAGTTAAGATGTGATCTTAAACTCAATAGATTAGGGATTCACTATTCATGTAAGCACTGCTGCTGACAAGTACAACAATACCCGAAGAAGAACAAATAATTACTACTCGAATATTATGTTCCACTCTTACTTATTTGGGAACTTATGTATTAGTTAATCCAGCAATGGAATTTTTGTCTTCATAATCAATATGATTATCTACAATTGCTAAATATTTAATAGTCATTTTACTTAATTAATATATAAGGGATTCGAACTCAGACTTTCACACAATCCTCAACTCTCCATGCCATCTCATATTGCTGACCCACCTGATCACACACATGTTGAAAAGATAAATAACCAATATATGTATTTCATGCTAAACCAGCAATCATCAGTTGGTCCAGATGACTATATCCACACATATATACAATCAGTGCTCAGCTTTATATTAAGATAGCCAATCTTCATACGTTAATGGACAGGTTTCAAACTACTCCAACCTACAACTCTTCAGCCATCCATTTCATTGAAAATCTGATGATGGATGTTCAAAGCCCACATTAGTGCCAAAGTTGTCATTCTACCCTTGTTTACCATGAGTCATTCTGACCCCTCATATACTGGAGAATAATCCATTTATATACATATGTGAGGAATGGGCAGACCTTTAAATGCACTATGTTTCAATATGTAATTTAATACACTGTGCAGGCTGGGCTTTGAACAATCCATCATCAGATTTTCAATGAAATGGATGACTGAAGAATTATAGGTTGGAGTAGTTTGAAGCCTGTCCATTAAAATATGAAGATTGGCTATCTTAATATAAAGCTAAGCACTGATTGTATATATGTGTGGAGATAGTAATCTGGACCAACTGATGATTGCTGGTTTAGCATGATATATGTATAATGGTGATTATTTATCTTTTCAACATGTGTGTGATCAGATAGATAAGCGTTTGAATCCCTTATGGAGAGTTGAGGGTCATCAGATAGATAAGCGTTTGAATCCCTTATATATTACATTATATATGTGCAGGTATATATAAGCCTGCACAGTGTATTAAATTACATATTGAATCATAGTGCATTAAAGGTATGTCCATCCCTTGCACATGTATGTAAATGGATTATTCTCCAGTACACGAGGAGTCAGAATGACTAATGGTCAACATGGGTGAGATACAACCTTGGCACTAATGTGGTCTTTAAACATTTCATCATCAGATTTTCAATGAAATGTATGGCTGTAGAATGTAGGTTGGAGTAGTTTGAAGCCTGTCCATTAAAGTATGAAGATTGGCTATCTTAATATAAAGCTGAGCAGTGATTGTATATATGCGTGGAGATAGTAATATGGACCAATTGATGATTGCTGATTTAGCATGAAATACATATATTGGCGTTTATTTATCTTTTCAATATGTGTATGATCAGGTGGGTCAGCAATATGAGATGGCATGGAGAGTTGAGGGTCGTGTGAAAGTCTGAGTTCGAATCCCTTATATATTACATTATATATGTGCAGGTGTGTATAAGGCTGCACAGTGTATTAATTAAGTAAATTTAACTTTCAAAAATAAGATGTTGAAGATCTCTAGAGCATTTTTATATCTATTATACATTCTTTATTAACTTCCAGCTACCACTGAACTACTTATGCTCTGAAGATAACCATCTTTTGCCACGTACATAAATTGACATTAATACAGAAAGTGGAGTTGTTATTTACAACTTTGTATAAAATGATTTTTTAAATTTTTGAAAGTTAAATTTACTTACTTAATTAAATAAAATGTACAGTACTATTAAATATTTAGCAATCATAAAAAATCATAAGCAATGAAGATTAAAATTTTACTGCCTAATACTTAAGTACACTTTATTACTAACATCTGAATGTATTTAAATGGATAAATAAAATTTGATTTTTTTCTAAAACATATAACAATAGTTTATCACATATTAAGGATTTATTTATATGTTTTAATTATATATTATCGCTTGAAAAGCTTTATTTTTTTGTTTGTTGAGAAGTTAATAATAGATTTAATGTTCTCTGTGATAGAATACATTATTAATACGTAAATTAATATTTTTTAGTTAGCAAAGAAACAATGTGTTCATAATAATACTGTATTTAGAATTAATGGCGTAAGATTTTTGGATTTCTAAGGATGTTCAGTGTATGGGTGACATATTGTATTAAATATAAGTGTAAAATAGAATGAAGTAATAAATATTCAAATTATAATAATAGATAAATATTTGATGCTAAATATAAAATGAGAATGAAATGAATGAATAAATAAGAAATGTTTTTATCATGACTACACCTCTTTACTGCATAGTTTTATACATGCCAGAAATAACTGCAAATTAATTAGATTATTGGTATTATTTACATAATAAAAATGATGGAGTGAAATGTAAATAAGCGATATTATTTAAATAACTTTTTAAAAAACTCTAATTATTAAATAATAATTATTAATGCTTTAACCACATGTATCATCTTTATTATGTTTTGAGATATATAGATTCATTTAAATTTTATTTTATTCATATTTCATTATGTATTTTTCTAAAGTAACAATATCTTCTTTAAAAACCTAAGGTTTATTTAATTGTTAGTGCACCATACTAATTTTATGTGCTGATGTTTGTTAATAATCATAATTTATCAAAATTAAGATTTGAAAAGTGTTTTTTGTTCATTTTAAGTAATTTAAACTTATTATTGTCTCTTTGACCAATCTATTTATGGTTGTTAAATTCATTAAATAACATTTTAACCATAAGTTGTGTTTATAATATTTTTAATCAACTAAATTTACACCAAATGTTTCTTATATATGTAAATAGAGGGATTTGAACTCAGAATTTTTCAGTTTATTCATTCTCCACTCTGTCTCAAGCAACCAATACAAATGACCAACTGATGAGTGTCTGTTCTGCATAAAATACATATATTGGAGATCATGTATTTTTTTCTCATGTGTGTGGTCATGTGTATTGGTTGCTTGAGATAGAATAGAGGCTGAATAGACTGAAAACCCTGAGTTCAAATCTTTCTATTTAAAACCTTATATTTTTAAATAGAATTGTTGATGATTGATTATTTTTTAAATAATATTTTTATACTATAAAAATTTTCAGCATCATAGGATTAATACATATGTTGAATTAAATGTTTTCATGGAATGTTATTATATTAAAGAATAGAAATAAGATTATATCCATGTAAACAGAAATAACATTTTTAGCTTTTGAATATTGTCAAAAAGTTATCAATTACTACTAATTGATAATCCTTGAAGTTAAATAAGTTTTCTCATTAACCTATAACATTGGTAGAGTTTTATGTTGAGTAAAAGGATTCCTTTTTTACTTCAAACCCAAGTTCTTATATTGATTTAAATCCAGAAAGCTATTTTTTATAGGTATATTATTATGAATCTGAGCAAGAGAATAAATTCAAATAATTTTATTCGTGGAAAATTGAAAGCCATTACAAACTTAATAGCATTTTGTCTGATCTTGAATCAATACCATCAAATTTTGCAGCAAATTTATTATAGTATATAGAGTACATATATGTTGCAATGAATTTATTTTTGTTGTCTGTAGCACAAGTTTCAAAAAGTTTTTTTTTTAACAAATGCACACCAAAACAGAAATGTCACAAAGTAGCATCTATTGTAATGGCATTCACACAAACTACAGAAATATTTTGTGAACTAATTATGCAACAATATGTATGGATGATAAATATTATTTTATTAATCACTTGAATGAGGGAAACTGACTTTTAATGAAAATGATAATATAAATTAAATGAAGACCTGTTATTGGTGTCTTCAAAACCTGAATTGAGTTTTGATTTATAGGAACAAGCTGATCTTACAGTGTAGCATTTTTTTATGAGGCTGAACTTATGAGACAGCTTATATGCTGTATGAAAAACTCAGTTCAAATTCAATGCCAAACTAAGTTGAATATTAATTTTCTACTTATTGTATTTTACCTTTTATATCTTAATAGATGTTTTGAATAATTTTCAGATCACAAAAATCATTTACAAAATCTATGTATACATATTGCTCTAAGACTATTATTATGATTATCATTTCAGTTTTTTGAATTTCTATAGAATATTTTTATTTCCGTTACTATTTGTATTGTTAACAATATTTTTTCTTATTTTTCACACACATATTCTGCATAATTTTTTATTTATCCTATTAAAAAATTTAAGCAATGAAGTTACTTTCATGTCTTAGTTATTACATTTAAAATTATGTTATTTTGAAAATTTATCATTACTTAAAACTATATTATTTTATTTTCAGATTGAAAACAATGGCAAGTATCATTTGTGATGAGTACATATGTTCGCTACAAGAGCCCATATTATAAAGCAGCTTTACAATCATTCGATATGTACTATATACATAATAATAATCTCTTCATTTCAGGCATTGTCTATAACTTAAATAAGATTTATAATAAGAAAAAAACTCACATTAAGTCACATCATTAGAAATAATGAAACGAAAACTGGTAAATATGCAAAAATTATGAATAATGAGAAATATATAAAAAGATGAAAAGATTTTTATACGGATTATTTTATTTATAATAGCCATAGCTGCAATTAAATCACATGCGCACACAATCAATATAAACACACAAGTAAATGATGGCATATATCTACAGACTCTTCCTAAATAAATATTGGCAGTAAAGAAATTAGTAATTAAACAAGCAGTTGATTTGTGATCATCAATTTATAAATAAATCCAATTCATTGTAAGGCAAAATTATAGGACTTACGTGATTTGGAACATCCAAGTGACACTTTGAACATAAATGTTTTATTTAATAATCAACTGAGTTGTTGTATTGTTCTCAAATGGTAATAGATTCAGAAATTTTAATTCTTCATTCTACTCTATGCTAAACTGCACAAAACAGGGCAAACAGATCTATTTTTATATCTGCATCTATGTCTTACCTTAATGAATGATCATTATGACAAGATATAAATAGCATCTATTTATGAAGTATAGTTACATGATTATTTTTATGTTTATAAAAAAGTTCTGTAAAAAATTACAGAAAATGCATTTCAAATATGTGTGAACTGTTGGAGCTTTTGAAATATTTGTGTGAAAGGTTTTCTAGTTTTACATTTGAAATCTTGAAGTAAAGTCCATGAATTATGTAGATAAATCCAGTCTGATAAAAAGTAATGTAGTTTTAAACTATCTAGCATTTGAACCATTCTTAAACTATTCTCCATTTCTGTACACACACACACAATATATATATATATATAACTAACTTTATATTTTAGTATAAAATATATAATTTGATAGAACTAACTAAAATTTCTCTATCTTCTTCCAAATGACTTGACACTTGTAAACAAATTAATTGAATGATGAGATTATATAATTCCATTTCTTTTTTTTGCCTTACTCGTATAATTATTTTCCCTCATATATTGATTTTGCTCTGTTTTCAAACACTAAGTTAGGTAAACTGTGCTTAACCTGACAATGAAAACCAACAGTCCAGTACATCAAGTTTAGTAAAATAAATAAATAATTATTATTTGTTTTTTTTTTAAATAATCCTAGAGATTATTTTAGTTTAATTAAAAGATTTATTTAATTTCTTTTAAATTAATTTATAGAATACAGTAAGATAAACACATTTTTTCTTTCTTTTCATTTTTTTAAAACAGATATGCAAATGAGAAGAAATTTAATTGGCAAGAAAACATTAGAACTGCCAGAGATATTTTTTTTTTTTTTTGAGAAATGCTGTAATGACAGCAAGTGCACAATAAAAATTAAAAATTAATTTTTGTTGTCATTTACTGTTAAACATATTAAACAGATATAGTATCTGCTGATGAAAGCTGAGGAGAATGCATATGATGGAGCATACAAATTGAGAAATGATGGTCCAAATTACTCACTTTCCAATATTAATTATATGTCACATTCAAGGAAACACCTAGAGTAAATCACCAGTCAAGAACGCATGCACCATATCATGTGGAAGTTCAGAGATATGGTCAAGGTATGGATTCTCTACCTCAGTAGGACTAGTATAGTAGTCAAAACTTCAGTGGTTGGAAATAAAGGTCATCCATTAAACTAGGCAGAGTCTTGTAGCAATGTTTCTCACTGCAGAGACTCGTGACTAATTTGGAGACAATCTAATCTCTGCATTAAATTCTCTAGAAATTTGACTTAGATGATTTTGAACCTGAAAACACAGATGACAAACCATTGGCAGTTGCCCAGAAGTTACTATTTTAGTTAAAGAGATTAAAATAGTGGCTTTAATAGACACAGACAGTCAGGTGTTCATTAATTCAGATGAATTGTTTCATAGGCTTCACAAAGCCAATCCATCACTTTATTCTTTACCATTCCAGCAATCTTTTCAGATTATAATGGCCAATGGCCATAAAGCCAAATTGATTCTCTGGCAGATATAGCTTAAGATCCAATTGAACTCTGTAATCATAGAGCATGTGTTTTTGATTATGAAAGCTTTAATACATAAAATGATTTTGGGATCTGATTTTACATAGTTGTGTTAACTGAAACACAGACTTGTTATATACCTGTGTCTATATATATGTAATATAGGGTATATGAGCACAGACTTTCACACCACCCACCACTCTCCACTCTATCTAATAACACTGATACACCTAAACACATATATGCTGAAAAGATAAATAATCACCAATATACATATTTCATGCTAAACCAGCAATCATCAGTTGGTCCAGACTATCATCTTTACACACATATATATAGTATAAGTGCTCAGATATATATTAAGATATACAATCCTCATAGTTTAATGGACAGGCTTCAATCTACTCCACACTCCAACTCTTCAACGGTCCATCCAATTGAAAATCTGATGATGGAATGCTCAAAGGTCACCCTGAGGCCGAGATTCTTATCACACCCATGTTGACCTAATGTCTATCTGAACCCCACATGTACAGAACATAATTCATTAAATACCTATGCAAGGATGGGCAGACATCTCTTATAATGTAATAACTGAAACACAGACTTGTTATATACCTGTGTCTATATATATGTAATATAGGGTATATGAGCACAGACTTTCACACCACCCACCACTCTCCACTCTATCTAATAACACTGATACACCTAAACATATATATGCTGAAAAGATAAATAATCACCAATATACATATTTCATGCTAAACCAGCAATCATCAGTTGGTCCAGACTATCATCTTTACACACATATATAGTATAAGTGCTCAGCTATATATTAAGATATATATAACATATATATAGACACAGGTATATAACAAGTCTGTGTTTCAGTTATTACATTATAAGAGATGTCTGCCCATCCTTGCATATGTATTTAATGGATTATGTCCTGTACATGTGGGGTTCAGATAGACACTAGGTCAACATGGGTGTGACAAGAATCTCGGCCTCAGGGTGGCCTTTGAGCATTCCATCATCAGATTTTCATTTGGATGGACCCTTGAAGAGTTGGAGTGAGGAGTAGATTGAAGCCTGTCCATTAAACTACGAGGATTGTCTATCTTAATATATATCTGAGCACTTATACTATATATGTGTGTAAAAATGATAGTCTGGACCAACTGATGATTGCTGGTTTAGCATGAAATATGTATATTGGTGATTATTTATCTTTTCAGCATATATGTGTTTAGGTGTATCAGTGTTATTAGATAGAGTGGAGAGTGGTGGGTGGTGTGAAAAATCTGTGCTCATATACCCTATATTACATAGTTGTGTTATAGATTATGTTGAAAAGCAAAGGACATGCTACTCGGAACAAATTAAATTTGAATGTTACAATTTTTTTATCAATCATTAAGCCCAAGTTGGGTGGAAATAAACATGACTGAGCTATATATCAAGATTGAAATTAGGGGAATTGGCTGGTTTGGATATAGAAAGGCAGGATGCTTTATACTGTTGTTGTGTCAGCGTAAGAGCATGTTTTCTAAATAGCCTCAGAATATTAAAGATACCTTCATAAGATATGCTTGAACAATTTAGATCCATTTCAATGCAAATTCTACACCACAATTTATCAGTACAAAAGTAAAGTAGACAAACAAATCAACAGAATGCTAATAGAGTATTATAAGGAAGTCTGCATTGGCATTTAAAAATTCATTAGTTATTATTAAGAAAACAGATGGATCCACTTGCATCTATTTGGATGCATGATTCTTGAATCACAGGATGATTCTGAAATGAGATATACCACCTGTCATCAATAAACTATTGTCAAAATTTAAGGGTAAGAAGATGTTTACTGCTGTGGATCTGACTGCCAGTTATTGGAAAATTTATCTCCACCCTTAAGACCAGAAGTTCATCTTATAGTGGGGAATCATATGTTTTTCACAGTATGCCCTTTGTGTTAATTAATAGTGAGGCAAGATTAATTTGTTGCCTCAATCAGATCTTGACTGATGAGGTGAAAACCCGTTTGTTATGTATGTAAATGATATCTTCATTGCATCAAGAGATTTATCTGAGCATATACATCTTAATTTATTGTTTCAGAAATGTGATGACAAAACTTTTAAATTTGAAAAAGAGCATGATTATTTCTGAAGTACTTTTCCTGGACATCTTATGGGGATGAAAGGAATCAAAGTCAACCTAGATAAAATTGATGCCATACAAGACTTTCTGGAACCAGAAAATAAAAAGCAACTGCATTCATTTCTCAGACTGTAATTTTTTACAACAATTTTTATAAGAATTTTGCTTTAGACACTGTCCATATATCTCAGTTTTTTAAAAAGAAGGTCAAATGGAAATAGTTGCTCATTCATCAAAATGAGTTGAATCTTGTAAAATCTAAATTGGGTAATTTTACATTATCCCAACTTTGAATAGCCATTTTATGTGAAAACTGATAGTAACAGCGATGGACTCAGAAATGTATTGTTCCAGTTAGATGAAGATAAGAAGCCTCAGGTTCTATATTTTTTGAGTCATTGATTGAAGGGTGACAAACTGCATAACTCAATTACAGAAAAGGAAACACTGGTGGTTGTATAATCCTTTTTAAATTGAAGCAATTTTTGTTAGAGTCATGGATTATACTGATAATGGACCTCTTTTTGCTGCAGTTTCATTATGTTGTTAAATATTGTCAAGGAAAGAACAATATCATTCTGATATTCTTAGCAGAAATCTGATTAAGTATCTCAATCAATGTGTAGACATGGAAAATCTGTTTTTGACCAACAACCACATTAGTAGTAGATGATTCAGTCAAAAAAGCATTTGAAAGATTTAGTCAATTTATGATCACCAGAAGAGGGATGTAATTTTTTGCTTAACTGATGAGCCAACTATGTAGGTACTTCTAAATCTGTGATTGATAGAAAATTAAGATTGATGTTAGTAACAATGAATCATGGAGAATTGTTACTTCATCTTTTCTGAAAAAAAAGTTAATTTTTTTGTATACCCTGTCTGTATGGGCATTATGGTCCTAGGAAAGTGAAACATATAGTTGATAGACCCTTCTACTGGCCTAGGATGTATAAATACATACTAGTCCAATCATGTGAAGTATGTTAGAAGATGAAATTTTCTAATAGATCCTTTACAGGATAGTGGCAACCTATTCTTCCAAAAAAACTGGATGAGATTTTAGCAAATAATTTTTATTGTAGATACAAATTTCTGTTGATCACCTATCAACTTATTCTTGAAATATGTCTCTGCATACCCAGTGCAAAAAAGCATCTGCTTATAATGTTATAAAGGCTTTGAGAAACTCTCTATTTCCCATTGATCGAAAAACTCAAATTCATTCCTATCAATTATGCTATTTCATTTTTGTCTTCAGAATTGAAGGAATGGTTGAAAGCTCAAAATGTTAGACACATTTTAATTTCCATCCATAACTCTCAATCCAACTCCTGTGAGACATTGATGAGGGAATTGAGTTGATTATTTAGTTTACTTCAGGAGAAATCATCATGGTTGAATGAATCAGCTGAAATGAGTTTTGATGTATAGTAACACAACACAGAATGAATCTACTAGTTTCACCCCTGTGAATTTCCAGTTTGGTTATGAGTAGCCAATATTAATTAAAAACTCCTTTGCCAAATATTCCACAGGAGTTAAGTCATGACAATGATTTGGAAAAAGCTAAAAAAAATATGTCAAAGATGGGTGAAGAACAGAGCTTACAGGAGCCCTCACATCCCAGTCAGTGTAATATTGGTTCATATTCCCATGTTAGTCACCCACGGGGACATCAATATAATTTTTTTTAATATCCATAAGGTATCCTATGAGATTGAAAACTTTAAAGATCAGAGTGAATGCCTACATTATTGATACACTATACAGAAAAAGAATCAGAATTAAAACCACTTCTTTTTTATGTTGCACTTCAAGTATACAATAGTCAAATATGTTTAAAAATACATATATATAAGCAACAAATATTACAAATTATAAAATTATCATAGAAAAGCCTTTTTTGGCAAATTATGTTTTTTGCCCTTTTCAATATGTCTCCACGATTTAAAGCTTGTACAGTGACATCTATATCAATACATGAGAGAAGACAGATAAACAAATGGACATCTGACATGATCTGTTATGTGATTTTTTTTTTCCTAAATTCTACTACAAAATTATTCTGTTATATATATTGGATATATATCCACATATATTAATTAATTAACTATCCATTCTTTATCCATTAACCACTTATTATTTAACTTAATGGATGTTTTGTATATATTCATACAGTTGTTTTTATTATACATGATATAGTTTGTTTCATATATTTTATGTTTATTAACATTTTTAATATAATCAAGAACACTTATATTATCAATACAATTTATTTTATGTCCGTACTGCAAATAATGAACATATAATGCAGACCTATCATCTTTCCTAGCAATAGCATCATTATGTTCTTTAGCTTTTTCTCCCAATTGCTTTGATGTCTGGCCATAGTAAACCATATTAAAAAAATTACATCTAATTTTACAAACCATTCCTCTCTTATATTTTATATCATCTTTCATCTTACAATTAGTTATCAATTTATCCAAATTTTTGCTATTAGCCCATCCCACATTAATGTTTTTATCTATATAATTTTTACTCTTTTTATTTAATATATTATATACACTAGGCAAATATGAATTTTTTTATCCATTTCTTTTGTTTATTAGTCCTACATCTATTATTATTCATGCTATTTACCCCATATTGTGAAAATATATTGTCAATACTATGCGCTGTATATCCATATCCCATATATGTTTGTTTAAATTTATCCTTCTGTAACATAGCAATATTTCTATCTGTATTATGTCTATCATTCTTATATTTAAAATTCTTAATTACACTCATCTTTTGTATCCATGGTTATTTTGAATCAATTGATATAATTTTCTTTAATTTATAATCTTTAATAAAATGCTTAATTATAATATCATTATTTTGATTTAAAATAATTTCAATATCTAAATACCTTATTTCATTATCAATTTCTTTCATAGTAAATCTAATATTATCAACATTATTATTAAATTGTTTATATAATTTATATATTGCCCTCTTATTACCAATTATCAAACTATCATCTACATATCTAAAATAATGTAGTACTTCTTTTTTAATTATACTGCCTTTTATAATATTGATTTCCATGTCATTAATGAACATAGATGCCATAAGCCCACTAATCGTGCATCCCATTACCCATCCCTTATTTATACTCCAATATTCATTATTATATTTAAAATATAAACTATTATTTATTAGGTTCAATGCTTCATTTATAATACTAATTAATGATGATAGCATAATTAGTATTATAAATAAAGCATTGAACCTAATAAATAATAGTTTATATTTTAAATATAATAATGAATATTGGAGTATAAACAAGGGATGGGTAATGGGATGCGCAATTAGTGGGCTTATGGCATCTATGTTCATTAATGACATGAAAATCAATATTATAAAAGGCAGTATAATTAAAAAAGAAGTACTACATTATTTTAGATATGTAGAAGATAGTTTGATAATTGGTAATAAAAGGGCAATATATAAATTATATAAACAATTTAATAATAATGTTGATAACATAAGGTTTACTATGAAAGAAATTGATAATGAAATAAGGTATTTAGATATTGAAATTATTTTAAATCAAAATAATGATATTATAATTAAGCATTTTATTAAAGACTATAAATTAAGGAAAACTATATCAATTGATTCAAAACAACCATGGATACAAAAGATGAGTGTAATTAAGAATTTTAAATATAAGAATGATAGATTTAATACAGATAGAAATATTGTTATGTTACAGAAGGATAAATTTAAACAAACATATATGGGATATTGATATACAGCGCATAGTATTGACAATATATTTTCACAATATGGGGTAAATAGCACGAATAATAATAGATGTAGGACTAATAAACAAAATAAATGGATAAAAATTTCATATTTGCCTAGGGTATATAATATATTAAATAAAAAAAGTAAAAATTATATAGATAAAAACATTAATGTGGGATGAGCTAATAGCAAAAATTTGAATAAATTGATAACTAATTGTAGGATGAAAAATGATATAAAATATAAGAGAGGAATGGTTTATAAAATTAGATGTAATTTTTGTAATATGGTTTACTATTGCCAGACGTCAAAGCACTTGGGAGAAAGAGCTACAGAACACAATGATGCTATTGCTAGGAAAGATGATAGATCTGCATTATATGTTCATTATTTGCAGTATGGACATAAAATAAATTGTATTGATAATATAAGTGTTCTTGATTTTATTAAAAATGTTAATAGACGTAAAATATATGAAACAAACTATATCATGTATAATAAAAACAACTGTATGAATATATACAAAACATCCATTAAGTTAAATAATAAGTGGCTAATGGATAAAGAATGTATAGTTAATTAATTAATATATGTAGATATATATCCAATATATATAACAGAATAATTTTGTAGTAGAATTTAGGGGAAAAAAATCACATAACAGATCATGTTAGATGTCCATTTGTTTATCTGTCTTCTCTCATGTATTGATATAGATGTTGCTGTACATGCTTTAAATCGTGGAGACATATTGAAAGGGGCAAAAAACCTAATTTGCCGAAAAAGGCTTTTCTATGATAATTTTATAATTTGTAATATTTGTTGCTTATATATATGTATTTTTAAACATATTTGACTATTGTATTATTGATACATTAGGTGGGCTAAAAGGGACTTACAATGCCTGGAACTTGAGGCTAATGTATCATGAAGGTCCAGCATGGCTTTGACTCAAACCATGCCCCATCAATATTCATATTACCATGAATTCTATTTTAATATTATTAAGGGACTTGAAGGATACTAATATAATGTTAATGATGTTTAAACATTGCCCTATGATAGTTGGATTTTTTTCTCATAAGGATTCCAAATGTTTACACTTTGTAGGTCGGTTGGCATCATAGTATGTTTTTAAAAGGAACATTTTTTGTTGTTATTTCATTGTGTTATTGTGGAATGAATTTATTCAATTGGAAAGGTTGCCCATAATAAGTTAAATGTGAAGATGTATGCTCCACTTTGGGGAAATCGTGTCATAATCTCCAATTGATAGTAAAGGAAATATACTTTTTTTGTGTGTTTTTAGGCAGGGGGATTTATAAAAATTGGAAGGACCCATCCTTTACCACACCTTAGAATATATATCTATTCAAATAATAATAATAATAATAATAATAATAATAATAATAATAATAATAATAATAATAATAATAATAATAATAATAATAATAATAATAATAATAATAATAATAATAATAATAATAATAATAATAATAATAATAATAATAATAATAATAATAATAATAATAATAATAATAATAATAATAATAATAATAATAATAATAATAATAATAATAATAATAATAATAATAATAATAATAATAATAATAATAAAAGGGAACATATATATATTGTGACTATTTATTTTACATAATAGTATATTTATTTTGCACAAAAAATAAATAGAAATACAATCTAGTATCTACAATTTTTTTTTGTTATTATAATTCTAAAAAGTTAACTGATATTGCCTCAATTAACTTAATTGCATAACTTAATGCTCTATTTCATGTATTTAAGACTGCATAATTGCATTTTTATTTATTTAAGAATATATCAATACTTAGATTGCTATCTACCCAACCACTGCCTTTGAAAAGTTAATCCTAACTTTTATAAATTTATTTGTTGTTAACTTCCTAGTAAAAAAAGTTATTTTTTTTCCTTCCCTTTTATTACTATTTGGAAGTTAGATAACTTTAATTTCAAATGTTTTGATTAACAAATAATTGTATAAATATATATATTTATTATAAAAAAAACCCATTTAAAATCACTTTTGTCTGTATTTATGTACATTGTATGTAAATCATTTTTGGTGCAAATCTTTTTAGATTTTCATCAATTATAATAACTCCTCTTCTGTAAATTGATCTAATTGGAATCACATGTTACTCTCAAAGGAGTATAAAGGGGACAATTTCAAAACATAAGGCACACTTCTTCATCATCACTATCAATTGGTCACATTAATATTATTTCACTTGCTGAATTATACAACCAAGTTAGTTAAGTTTTAATTGTTTTGGAGGACAAGACAATATGTACTGTTAAAAAGAGACTTATCGGAGCAATCAACCTTCTTTCAAGTCATGCTATTTTACTTTAACTGCTCTAAACTTCTACAAATGGAGGAAAAGAAACCAATTTTTCTAGACAAGAGTTGAAACTTTAACAATGCAATCAGAGATATTATATGTCTTAATAACTTACAAACTTTTTCAATTTTACTCAATCTTATTATATTTTATCTGAAACTAGAAACTTATACTATTTTTGCCATGAACTATATTGATTTTATTTGATTAATCTATGGCTGAGGGGTTTGTAACTCATTATAAAATATAATTATGGATTTACATTTATTGTATCTTGCTTATTTTTATATCTGTATTCAAGTATATGCTTTACTTTATAATAACTTATTATGGAAATAATTACATTTGGATATGCATATCAGTTAATAATATATACATTTATAACCTATTTAATGTAATTCTTTTATACGGTGCATTTATAACTTATCTGTCATGATTATAATTTGCCTATATAAAATATATAGCTCCTTTTGTTTGGATTCAACTTATGAAATATATTCAATTTATTTCATTTAAAAAAATCACTTTAATCTTTGCAAAGCTGTGACATGCTGATAAAAACTCTGTCCATTATAAAGTCAACATGATTTTTTAAAATCTCTCAAAAGAAATCACCATTCTGTGGTATTATGTTATCTAATGTGAATTTATTATTATGGAAAAATTTTGAATCTTCTAATGAAGATATATATATATATGGTTATTTGGAATCATTCTTGAAAATGTGCTCTTAAATAAGTGAAACAAGATAATTGGTCAACAAAATAATCAAACTTACAATTGGAGGAAAATCATTTTCACTTCAGAGGAAAAAAAAAACACATAAGATTTTGAAGGGGGGGGGGTACATTTTATTATTATGATATTTGAAATGTTATGTGCATTTAATATTTTGTTAATCTTATTTTGTTTGTTCTTTATTTGGGTATATCTAACATATAATCACATATTTAAAGGTAATATATGTAAATGATTCTATTCATGTTTATTTTGTTTTGAAAAACCACAGCAGAGGACTTGTGTATGCTTCACAAACATTTCTAAGGGTAGTGCTGCTACTTTGATATATATTATATATATTTGCTTTGGATTGGGGTATAATTTCTATTATTGTTATCATAACTTTAAAATTAATTAATTATTTTATTTATTTATTTATACATTTGTATTGTTTTTTTATTATATTAACCTATATGTGTTACAAATATTAGTAGATGTGGTTTAAGTTTTACCATTTAATTATAATCTCAATGTCTTTTTGTTTTATTATTGGTATTTCTGCTTGATATCATGTATTTATTGTGGTAATTATGTTGATGATTTCTCACTTTGCTTAGATATTATTTGTTAGGCTGTTTCCCTATGTTAGCTGTAGATTCTAATGAGCCACTTGTATATGTGTAGCATCATAACAGTATAGTTCTGCCCATTTTAGTGTAGGCTTGTTTTCTCACCATCATTGGCCAGAAATATTTAGGTATTCCAAGTTGTGTATTAAAAGAGGCATTTGTGTGATTAAGCTACCCCATTCCTTATTATATATTTTCAAATAATCATGTGTCGAGTAAAATATTGAGTTTGTATTTCTCTACTTTACAAATTAGTTATCTAAGACTAATAAATGTACTTCTTTATATTGTAACATTTAAATTACAAATTATATATTAAGAAATTGTATGCTACTTTCAAATAGATGTATCTTATTATATTCCTAGCTATAGCTATATTATTAGTCCATTCAAATACACTCATTACACAGTATTTATTACTGATTATTACATCCAAGCTGTGGGAGGTTTTTCATTATTTATTTGTATAATTTAAATATACCACAGATATGGTATATTATATGTGTGTTATATCTAACTTATGTATTCATTGATTTAAAGGGTTCTTTATTTTTATTGTAAATAGTAGTAGAAAATAATTTTTGTTTTTGATTAATTATAAGCTAAAAGCAAATATATTCAGCCTTTGTAATAAGTAATGATTCTATTCTTTGATTATGTTTTTGTGTCCGTTACCCTTTGTCACATTCATTTATCAGAAAATCCATTTAAGTAGTAAAATGTTTAAAGTTTATATAAGAGTTCATATTATTTTGAAATTGTCACATTGATACAATTCATGCAATCCATTATATATGCAATCAGATTTATATAAGATTACTTTATTGATGCTCTTGTTGTTTGAGTACTTAGTGATGTGTTTGTTAAACAAAGTGCTCTTTTACCTACTGCATCACTTTAGCTTTGCTGTTGTCAGATAATTATTTTAGATTTTAAAGAAACTTGATTTTGTTTAGCCGGTGATTTAAGAACCAGGAATAAGAGTTAATCTTTGCTAGTCAATATTATGTTTAAACCCATCTTTGGATAAATCTGTATAAATGAAGAAAATGTTGATAAAATGTTAAGAAAACAAGAGTGTTATTGTTACTATCACTGCTATATGTTAAAGAAACCAAAATGATTTTATTATTTTATCATTGCAAAGTTAGTATTCCTTACAACTAAATTATTTAATATTTAACAACCTAAGGTTATTATTACTATTCATTGTTATTGATTGTATAATGTAACTATAAATTATTAACCAACTATTGGTCCATTCATATCTTGTAAAATAATGTATTAATTACTTATGTGTTCAGTCCATGAAAGGACTTATTTAGTTATCATTCACTTGGTTTATAAGAGGACTTTTATCTTAGGTTATATGTTTATTTAATGCATTAGAGGTCTTGTACTGATTTAGACCTGTGTTTAGACCTACACTTTACTTTGTGTTGTCTTGGTCACTCTTTGAAATATTATATTTGTGAATTTTGGTGCCAGAATTTGGTGCCCAATTAATTGCTTAGGGCTAAGATCTCATTGCAGATTTTAATGTTATAAATAAAGCTCATTAAAAAAATATTTTTCAATTTTATAAGCATATGTTAAAACTTATTAATTGCATGAATACTAGTATTAAAATTCCATTATTTAAATGTGAAATAGATCATATGACTTTTACTCTATAATAATAATAATAAAACATTAAACATTTTTTCTCTTTAAATGTTATGCTTAATTTCAAAATTTTCTGGTGATAATGGCAATCATAATATTCTAAAAATGTAATTTTATATTTCTTTTGTAATTAACTTGTAAATCACCAATGTTATTAGGAGCCCATAAATCATTGTGTTGGTAAATAATGTAAAATAATTATAGTTGTAAAACCTGTGATTTTTCTCTTGTTATCTTGATATAGATGTGGAATATCTTATTTGATGAGGGTTATTGTGTATATTATGATTTTGAGGTTGGGTTGCTTAGATAGATTATAATTATAAATATTGTTATAAAGTTTTGCTAGGGAATGTTTATAAATAGAATTTCCATCATAATTATTTAGAGAAACGAGAGATATTGAAGAAATCAAAGACCTGGAGGGGAGCCAAAAGAAAGCAACTCATAATATTCAACACTGGCTTATGCTGATGTTAGAATATTTTGAGAGGATATTTGATAATCAGTTTAAGAAACTAAAAAAAATGAAGGAATCTCAGAAAAAAATGAAGGAGTCCCTCGAGAATAAATTGGATATTTTTGAAGACTACTTAGTCAAAACTCAAGTATCTTTTGAAAACAAGGTAACTAAATCACAGGCATCTTTAGAAACTAAAATAGAAAATGCCAGATTAAAAAGTCAGGGAACCTAAACAGAAGTTTGACTTCTTAGAGATTAATTGTCAAAATGTCAAAAGGGATTCAAATAAAAAATTGAAAGAAATCAAAAATAGTTTTATAAAATGGAATCAGAAGGCAGGTTAGAAAAACTAAAAATTAAGATGATAGAATCAAACAATCAATTATCAGAGCAGGTTAGCATTATACACTACAAATTTCAAAATGAAGAGCTACAGTCAAACCAGTTTATCAATAATTTTAAAGTGTTAGAAATTAAATTTAAGAATATTAGTGAAAGTTATTTAACTATTGAGAGGGATATATCTAAATTCAAAGAGGATCAAATGCAAAACAAAATTGAATTGGAAGAGACTAGGAAAGGAATGGCTGAGATTATATTGAATTTAGAGCTGAAATACAGGAGTCAAGAAAAAATAATGCAAAACTTAGTAGCAATTTAAAACAGATTCAAAAAGAAATGAAGTAATAGTTAACTGCCAATAGTGGTCTCAGGTCAGATCTTGGAAAAGATGAATTAGATGAGTTTAAGAAAAAACAAAGAGGAATGATGGAAAGTATGGTTGAGAAAATGCAGTTAGAGGCTAGCTTTCAGAATATTCAGTAAAAGGTTTTAGAAATTTGCTCAGGAAAAGAGTTATGGTCAAGTTAGCTATGATTCTAGACCATAGTTATGTAAAACTGAGATACCTATCAAAGAGATACAAATCCCAATCAGGACCAAATGCTAGAACAAGTAATGTTGGAGAATAATCCTGTAGCCAAAGATTTGAAGAGTGAGGATGGATTTGTAAGTAATACAATGGTTCTCAAATTTAGGAGAATTAAGTCATTTAGGAGAGAACATTTAGAAAATCTCTCACTGGGTTCTTCAAATCCTCAAAGAACTGTTTGTTCTGTGTTTCTTTACAGAGGAAGAGAAACTTGCCATATCTAACAATCACATTTATGTTGCCACAAAGAACTGGTAACAGTCTGTAGTTGATGACCCTCAAACATATGAAGACTTTAAATATACAATACTATCAGTTCTAGGGGGAAGATTGTTAGGTTAATATATATATATATATATATATATATATGATCAAATGACTTAAGGAAAAATACGCTACACATAAGGGTAGCTTTACACAGTTTTTCCATGGTCAGACAGTTAAGCTAAAAATTTTGACAGCCAGTACAACTTTCCTCAGTAAATCAAGTAGATCTTAATTGCTGCCAAGATCCTAGACACTCTTGAGACAAGTAACACATCTCTGAAACTATCTAGTAAGAAGTGTAAGAGATGCTAGAGATTTTCATAGTTACTCTGTTGCCAATGTCAATTTTTCACCTATAGGAAAACCTAATTATAATAGAATATATCCAAGTAGAAGTCATATTCATGGAAAATCAGTCTCTTATTACAAAATTAATAATTATCCTAGCATTGCATATAAGGAGCCAAATGATAACAAGCTGTCAACTAGTGGGTCTAAATAATCCCAAAAGGTCAATTAAAGTAGCTGATAAAAAGAGTGCATTAAACTAGAAAGGGTCTCATGAAAAAGTTCCTTGCTGTGAGTGCCTCATACTAACTAGAAAAGGAACAATAAGAGTGAAATGTGGTTAAGTACTATAAATCTTGATATAGATCTGTTAGAACCTTTTGACATCATAGAGCTCCTATCTTACACAATTGCTCCTTCATTAAAGTTTATATTGGGGATATTATTGTTAATGCTTTGTTAGACTCAAGAAGTCAAGCTTCAATATTTTTCTCGATCATTTATGATAGAGTTAAAAGTGTGAATAAGTTTGTACCTTTGTTGCCTCTGAAACCAGGGATGGCTATATTGGTAAATGGAAAGAGGATGAAACTTTCAAACAAGCCAGTCTGGCTTAATGTAAATATCAATAAATCTGAATTTGGGCATGTCTTTTTAATAATGCCTGATCTTATTAATAAAGCTATAATTGACTCTGCCTTCATGAACTTAAATAAATGTAGTGTTGATTTTAAAATTAACTTTTTTTTTGTCAGAATAAAATAGGTAATGTTTATGATAAAGTGGGTTTTCAGTCAAGCCAATTGATGTGTGTACATGAAATTTCAATTGAGTTAAATATAAAAATTAAATAAAATAGTTTTAATATTCTAAATTTTAGTTATAAAGAGTAATTGTATCAATTGATGTTTCTGTACAGAAATATATTTTTAAAAATACCAGGCATAATAAAAGATTATATCCATTGGATAAAATTAAATGATGAAGCACCTTTCCAGCAGTGAATGTGTCCAATTCCATATGAATATCAGGCAGAAGTATAACAGCAAATCCATAAATGATTAAATAGCACATTATCAAGAAAAGCTTTTCAGCCTATGTTAATCTTCTTGTTATTATAAGGAAAAAGAATGGATTTGCCTAGATGCATTAATTTATTATTCCAGAGCATAATATTCCTCTACCTGTCTGTAAACTATTGATCAAGTTCAGGAACAAAACCATTTTTAAATCTGATTTGGCCATCTGTTGTTGGCAAATTCCACTTCATGTTGATAACCAAAAGTACATTGCTTTCCATTATGAAGGCCAGTCATGTTTTTAAAAGAATGTTGTTGGGTTTGGTCAATAGTGGAGCTGGCTTAATCAGGTGTTTGAATATGATTTTTTAGAGACAATTAAAGTAAAAAAATCATTATGTATGTGAAAATGTGAATGAACCTCTAGAGTATTTAAAGTTATTTTTTATGAGTGTTCTGAAAACAATATTAAAATTAATTTAGAAAAATGCATTTTTGCTGCCATAGGAGAGGATCAAATGCCATCTTTGCGAAAGTTGCAGCCATTCAGAACTTTTCCATGCCTAAAAACAAGAAACAACTCAAATTATTCTTCAGTCTATGTAACTATTATCACAAGTTTTATAGGAATTTTGCCTATGATGCTGTTTCATTGTCAGTATTGCTAAAAAGAGTGAGAAGTGGAAGTGGAATATTGAGCATGTTAGAATTTGACAAGATCAAGATACATTCTTAGAAAAGATTATTTTAGCCTATCTTGATTTTAGCAAAATACTTTATCTGCAAACTGACAGCAGTAATTACAGATTAGAAATAGTCTTATACCAGTTAAATTATTCACAAAAGCATCAAATTCTGTATTTTTTAAGCAAGCATTTAAAAGGGACTGAATTAAACTACTCCATCACTGAAAAGGAAGCCTTAGCTATAGTCTGGGACTTTTTTCCATCAGTTTTTGCTAAGATTAGAGATCATAGTTTTAAGTGATTATAGGAGCCTAGAGTTCCTCAATAAAAAATATTTAAACAATGAGAGATTGGTCAGATGGAGTCTTTATCTCCAAAAATTTAAGTATCACATCCAATACTATGAGGGAAGTAAAAATGCTATAGAGGATATCCTTAGCCATAACCATGTAGTCATAGTTTACCAACACCTTGATATTCAAAATACTATAATTATCAACACTGGTTTATTTACAGATGAATCCATAGAAGAGTATTATACAAACTTAACAATAGAACAATTTCAGGATGTTAAGCTAGAGAAAATAATAAAGAGCTTATTTGATCCTTTAGTAATAACTAGCCACTGTAGTGATATTATGAGAATTAAAGATATAGATTATATCAAGATATTTTAATGTATAAAACTAGGACTAATAATGACAATTGTCAGAGAATATAGTTCCCAAGTGTATGGACAACAGATTAATCTATTATGCTCATTGTCAGTATGGCCATTATGGCTCACAAAAAATAGATTATATATTAAATAAATATTTTTGTTTGAATATGTATGCATGAATGGTTTAATAAATTGAAATGTTGTGAGACTTGTTTGAAGTCTGAGCACTTTCACAAATTTTATCAACCCATTCTCCCTGATAAACCCAATGAATTGTTATCATTGGATTTTTATGGGCCTCTATTACCCTTTTACAGGCCAAAATTCATTTTAATCACGTTTTTTTCCAAATATGTGCACTTATATCCTTAAAACTGATGCTAAGAATGTGATTAAGTATATTAATAACTTTCATTTTCCTTTGGTGAGTAAACCTTCCTCTATTCCCACTTATCCAACACCTGGAAAAAGTGGATTAGGAAAGATGACATCATGCATATTATGATCTCTATAAGGAATCCACAAACCAATCTGTGTGAGAGGGTGATGAAGGGTTTGAATAGGCTATTTAGAGTTTACATAAAAATCACAAGCAGTGGTCAATAAACTACCTGAAATCACTAATTATATTAACATTACTATAAATAAACCAAAAAAATCTACTCTTGTTAGACTTCATTTTGGAAAACATGAACCTTTACTCATCAAAATTTCTCTGCCATCATCCCAGAAGAAATAAATAGCAGTCATGATATAGAGAGAACTAAACTTAACTAAAGAAAATGAGCCAGAAATGTCTTAAGCAATCTAAGGGTAAACCACATTCTTTCAAAGTAGATGATTTTGTCCTTGTCTGCTCTCCTTTGGTTGGTAATTCACAAAAGAACAAGTTTAGAAAGTTCTTCAGCCTGTATGATGGGTCTTTCCAGATTGTAAATCAGATGGGGGAGAATGTATTTGTGCTCTTAACCCTTGAAGGAACTAAACACACCTATAAAGCTTAAAGCTAACACCTTCTGCAAATTGATCAGAAACATATGAACAAATTATTAATGTTTAACATTTAGATAAAATCTTGAAATTGATAGGTGAGATATGATATATGAAAAGCTATTAATAGTGTTGCAAATTTAAGATAGATAATGTATTAAAAGAGAGAATTAGGAGATTAAAACTTATACTTCTAATATATGCTAAAGTAAAAAAAAAAATTTTACTCGAAGGAGGATGTAAAACTGCGACCATTTATTTTGCATAAAAGATATACAGATACAATCTAATATCTAAAAATTATTATTATAAATTCTAAAGGGTTAGCTTATATTATCTCTATAAACTTAATTAATTAACATCATACTCTATTTCATGTATTTAAAGCTATATAATTGCATTTTTATTTATTTAAGAATATAACAATACCTATCTACCAACCCTTGCCTTTGAAAAGTTAAGCCTAACTTTTATAAATTTATCTGTTGTTAACTTCCTATTTAAAAAAAAAAGTTGTTTTTTTTCCTTCCCTTTTATTACTATTGGAAGTTAGATAACTTTAATTTCAAATTTTTTGATTAACAAATATATTTTTTTTAAAAAGAAATATATATATATATACACACTAAATAGTCAAAGTAAGAGTTATAGATCACATGACCCTATCTCTTAAGCTTGTAAGTTATAAACAATAAGGATTGCCAATTCCTCTACAAGCTTTGTGATAAATGTTTAGCCAGAGCCAGCACTTAAAATATCTCTGTCAGGAACCCCTCCCCAAACCCCTGACAAAAAGCATAAATTTTACAAAACCATGGTCAGGGGTTTGGTGAGGGTTCCTGACAGAGATATTTTAAGTGCTGGCTCTGGCTAAGCATTTATCACAAAGCTTGTAGAGGTATTGGCAATCCTCATTGTTTATAACTTAGAAACTTAAGAGATAGGGTCATGTGATCTATGACCCTTACTTTGACTATTTATAGTCTCTGCCATAAGTCTTATGCAATTTTATATTGCTAAGACTACTAATATATGGTATGGCTGAAGATCTATCAGCCCCATATAGGTATTTGAGTTGGATAGCTGGGTTTGAAGACATGTAGATATCTGAAAATTTCAGATTTTCCACTCAATAGATAACTTTTAGATAAGTGCTTGGCTTTGGGTTAGTATTTTTAGATCTAATGTCTGAACCTACCCTGACACCTCTATGAGGAGTGCCAAAGCACGAAATCATGGTCAGGGGTTTGGGGATGGGTTCCTGACAGAGATATTTTAAGTGCTGGCTCTTTCTAAGCATATATCACAAAGCTTGTAGAGGAATTGGAAATCCTCATTGGTTATATTGTAACGAGCACAGACGTTCGTTACATTGTTTTTTTTATATTTATTAAACATGAAAGTAAATTAAAAAGTTCGCATTTAAAAAGTTTCTTTAAGAATTAAAAATTGAAATTAAATATCATCTTAAACTCATATATATTAAATCGCACAGATAAAAAAAATTATTAAAATAAAACTGTATTAAAAATAGAAAAGGTATTTTAAAAACAAAAACTTAAAAAGATTTGGAGATAAAATTATATCTTTAAATTTATCTTTAAATATATCTTTGATTTGGAAAACAGGTTAATTAATCAGAAATGGAAATGATAAATTTAATTAGTCAAATGTAAACCAGCCTTGGGCATTTAAATGTAAAAACAGCGGTCAGATAGGAAAACAATAGAAACAAATAGCCAATGAAAGAAATCCATCGGGAAATCGGACCTCAGCAAAAGGATCATCACATCGATGACATAATGCCAAGTCAATCCTTCGAATACGTATAAAAGGAAAATTTGGAAATTATTAATTAGTGAGTGAGTTATATTGATTATTTACGATGTGACATATATGTGTTAGTGTGGAAGTGAAGGAGAAGGGATTGAAAAAGACTCGCGTTCAATCCCTTCAGTTGTTATAAAATGGAAAAATGAAACATCGCTTTTCTTATATTCAGAGGACCACAGGATCATCGGGAAATTTAACGCTGGATTTCAAACGGCAAGCAACTGTAAAAGATGAACATTTCTAAAACCGTAAGAACTTTATAAAATATAACGAACAATATTAATTTGAAAACACTAAGAACTTTAAATTTTAAACTTTCCTAGTAATTTAATTGTTACAAATAGAATCCTATCTGACCAAACTAAATTCTTTATTAATAGTGTTATTTGATGTATTTTTTTTTCTTATTTATGTAAAATCATTTCCATTTATTTATTTTTTGTTCTTTAAGTTTTTATCATGATTTTTTTGTTTTTCGTTAAATTAATTATATAAATGTTAAACTTAAGTCGGGCGTGAATGGCTGTATAGATTTGTAAAGTTATATTAGGGGAGGGTAATCTTAGGTTATTTGTGTCATTGTTAGATTGGGTCAATGGATTGGATATATTGATGTAGTTAGTAGATGTAGTCGGAGATTCGCTACTGGCAGAATCGCTTCATACGCCGCACTCTCCCGTTTTGCCTATGGAAGGAATTATAAGACGCAGAGCGCAGTTCCTTTCTATGGAGTTTTTTTTTTATTGTTCTTCTCGTTGGATAGAAGTAATATTCCTATCTAATGAGAGTCAATATCTTCTCTTAATCTTTTTGGTGCTGCCGTATTCCGTATTACATTGAATACATCGATGTATCAGATGAATTGATGCCAGTTTGACTGCGAATTTTAGCCTAAGGTTAAATAGGGATAGAATATTTTATTTTCAAATGCAAATCTATGTGGTCTATTCATACTTGACCCTAAATAAAAATGCATTAAATTTAAGTTGTTTATAGACGCTTGCATGGATTGGTTATCGGTTAAGTATGTTTTGGGTTTTCATATTTGATCAAAATATATAGACATTCGATAAATAATGATACCTTACGGTGAGTATCTAAAATGTATTTATTCGGATGTCTTTTAAGTTATTGGTGACAATGCAAGTATCTTATGGTGAATACTATTGGGTTACGTATAAATTTCCCTCCGCAATTGTCAGTAATCAATAATTTTGTATTTTGATCGTTTATGTTTACTTTGAAATGTTTTTGACCGTGAAATCTATGTAACCGATCTATATTCAACATTATAAACAAGCTTTCATAAATTTATCTGTGCGAACTTAATTAAAATGTAAAATTAGAATATAATAGTAATTAAATGTAAATTAAAGTCAAAAATCAAAGTTAAAAATAATGTTAAATGTTAAAATGTAAAACTAATACTAAAATAATTTTAAATCTTATATATATGTGCATAAATAAATGTTTGTATGCTAATTACTGGCAGTGGCTTATTTTATTTATTTTTTAATGTTGAAATCTAATTAGATAAGATATGATATTATTAAATCTCTGCTACTCCCTGAGCTAGTGACATGGGCTAACGACCGGAATCAAAATTTAAAAAAAAAAAAAAAAATTTTTTTTTTTTGACTTACGTATCTGCCTACTTTATAAATTTTTCTAGGTTCAAATGCCTAGATGGCGCCCTGTAGTGCAGTTTACGTTAAGTCGCCTTTCTCCGGATCGTTACAACTGGCGCCCAATCTGGGGCCGATCTTTAATAAACCACATATACCCTGAGCAAATTTTATCAAAATGAAATATTTTTATCTGTTTACATATAGTCGTATACTTTAAATCTTATAAAAGCACTGCCAGAATGAAATAGCACATATATTTAAACACTAGAAAGTATAAATAATTTTAAACTGTATTTCGTTAAAAAGAAAGTCAAAAGGTTGCGATTGATATGTTTTTTTGTTGTTGTAATATAAATTATGCTTTAATGTGTATAGGTGCGCACAGCCACGTAAGTTTATGATCGAAATGTGGTGCCTTACGATGAGTACCTTTGGGAATTACTTCAGTGTAACCCTATGTATGCATTTCAATCAGTCATAAATAAGTTGGTGGTATTTATAATTGTGCTGCAAATATACACGTTTAAACCCATTATTTCTTAAAACATATTTATCTCAATGCAACCTTCTTTAAATAAATAATTTATAAAATTTGCTTGTCATGCCTTGTGTAAAAATAAAATGGATAAAAAAAATTAGAACTTTTGTGGGGAGGAGGTGTAAACGTAAATGGTCCTTAGGAAAGCGATAGTAAACATTTTTTTTTTTTGTATATAGTCTTTTTGTAAAATTATTAACCGGATGTTTTGTAAATGTCTTCGTCAATCGTGTACCGTAATTACTAACCCTAAGTAAAATATTTTTTTTTTTGATCATTTTTTTTAAGCAACTTTACTGATATGTAACGAGCACAGACGTTCGTTACATTGTTTTTTTTATATTTATTAAACATGAAAGTAAATTAAAAAGTTCGCATTTAAAAATTTTCTTTAAGAATTAAAAATTGAAATTAAATATCATCTTAAACTCGTATATATTAAATCGCACAGATAAAAAAAATTATTAAAATAAAACTGTATTAAAAATAGAAAAGGTATTTTAAAAACAAAAACTTAAAAAGATTTGGAGATAAAATTATATCTTTAAATTTATCTTTAAATATATCTTTGATTTGGAAAACAGGTTAATTAATCAGAAATGGAAATGATAAATTTAATTAGTCAAATGTAAACCAGCCTTGGGCATTTAAATGTAAAAACAGCGGTCAGATAGGAAAACAATAGAAACAAATAGCCAATGAAAGAAATCCATCGGGAAATCGGACCTCAGCGAAAGGATCATCACATCGATGACATAATGCCAAGTCAATCCTTCGAATACGTATAAAAGGAAAATTTGGAAATTATTAATTAGTGAGTGAGTTATATTGATTATTTACGATGTGACAGATATGATGTTAGTGCGGAGGTGAAGGAGAAGGGATTGAAAAGACTGCACGTTCAATCCCTTCAGTTGTTATAAAATGGAAAAATGAAACATCGCTTTTCTTATATTCAGAGGACCACAGGATCATCGGGAAATTTAACGCTGGATTTCAAATGGCAAGCAACTGTAAAAGATGAACATTTCTAAAACCGTAAGAACTTTCTAAAATATAACGAACAATATTAATTTGAAAACACTAAGAACTTTAAATTTTAAACTTTCCTAGTATTTAATTGTTACAAATAGAATCCTATCTGACCAAACTAAATTCTTTATTAATAGTGTTATTTGATGTATTTTTTTCTTATTTATGTAAAATCATTTCCATTTATTTATTTTTTGTTCTTTAAGTTTTTATCATGATTTTTTTTGTTTTTTGTTAAATTAATTATATAAATGTTAAACTTAAGTCGGGCGTGAATGGCTGTATAGATTTGTAAAGTTATATTAGGGGAGGGTAATCTTAGGTTATTTGTGTCGTTGTTAGATTGGGTCAATGGATTGGATATATTGATGTAGTTAGTAGATGTAGTCGGAGATTCGCTACTGGCAGAATCGCTTCATACGCCGCACTCTCCCGTTTTGCCTATGGAAGGAATTATAAGACGCAGAGCGCAGTTCCTTTCTATGGAGTTTTTTTTTTATTGTTCTTCTCGTTAGATAGAAGTAATATTCCTATCTAATGAGAGTCAATATCTTCTCTTAATCTTTTTGGTGCTGCCGTATTCCGTATTACATTGAATACATCGATGTATCAGATGGATTGATGCCAGTTTGACTGCGAATTTTAGCCTAAGGTTAAATAGGGATAGAATATTTTATTTTCAAATGCAAATCTATGTGGTCTATTCATACTTGACCCTAAATAAAAATGCATTAAATTTAAGTTGTTTATAGACGCTTGCATGGATTGGTTATCGGTTAAGTATGTTTTGGGTTTTCATATTTGATCAAAATATATAGACATTCGATAAATAATGATACCTTACGGTGAGTATCTAAAATGTATTTATTCGGATGTCTTTTAAGTTATTGGTGACAATGCAAGTATCTTATGGTGAATACTATTGGGTTACGTATAAAGTTCCCTCCGCAATTGTCAGTAATCAATAATTTTGTATTTTGATCGTTTATGTTTACTTTGAAATGTTTTTGACCGTGAAATCTATGTAACCGATCTATATTCAACATTATAAACAAGCTTTCATAAATTTATCTGTGCGAACTTAATTAAAATGTAAAATTAGAATATAATAGTAATTAAATGTAAATTAAAGTCAAAAATCAAAGTTAAAAATAATGTTAAATGTTAAAATGTAAAACTAATACTAAAATAATTTTAAATCTTATATATATGTGCATAAATAAATGTTTGTATGCTAATTACTGGCAGTGGCTTATTTTATTTATTTTTTAATGTTGAAATCTAATTAGATAAGATATGATATTATTAAATCTCTGCTACTCCCTGAGCTAGTGACCTGGGCTAACGACCGGAATCAAAATTTAAAAAAAAGAAAAAAAAAATTTTTTTTTTTGACTGACGTATCTGCCTACTTTATAAATTTTTCTAGGTTCAAATGCCTAGATGGCGCTCCATAGTGCAGATTACGTTAAGTTGTAACGATCTGGACAAAGCGACTTAATGTAATCTGCACTACGGGGCGCCATCTAGGCATTTGAACCTAGAAAAATTTATAAAGTAGGCAGATACGTCAGTCAAAAAAAAAAAATTTTTTTTTTCTTTTTTTTAAATTTTGATTCTGGTCGTTAGCCCAGGTCACTAGCTCAGGGAGTAGCAGAGATTTAATAATATCATATCTTATCTAATTAGATTTCAACATTAAAAAATAAATAAAATAAGCCACTGCCAGTAATTAGCATACAAACATTTATTTATGCACATATATATAAGATTTAAAATTATTTTAGTATTAGTTTTACATTTTAACATTTAACATTATTTTTCACTTTGATTTTTGACTTTAATTTACATTTAATTACTATTATATTCTAATTTTACATTTTAATTAAGTTCGCACAGATAAATTTATGAAAGCTTGTTTATAATGTTGAATATAGATCGGTTACATAGATTTCACGGTCAAAAACATTTCAAAGTAAACATAAACGATCAAAATACAAAATTAGTGATTACTGACAATTGCGGAGGGAACTTTATACGTAACCTAATAGTATTAACCATAAGATACTTGCATTGTCACCAATAACTTAAAAGACATCCGAATAAATACATTTTAGATACTCACCGTAAGGTATCATTATTTATCGAATGTCTATATAGTTTGATCAAATATGAAAACCCAAAACATACTTAACCGATAACCAATCCATGCAAGCATCTATAAACAACTTAAATTTAATGCATTTTTATTTAGGGTCAAGTATGAATAGACCACATAGATTTGCATTTGAAAATAAAATATTCTATCCCTATTTAACCTTAGGCTAAAATTCGCAGTCAAACTGGCATCAATTCATCTGATACATCGATGTATTCAATGTAATACGGAATACGGCAGCACCAAAAAGATTAAGAGAAGATATTGACTTTCATTAGATAGGAATATTACTTCTATCCAACGAGAAGAACAATAAAAAAAAACTCCATAGAAAGGAACTGCGCTCTGCATCTTATAATTCCTTCCATAGGCAAAACGGGAGAGTGCGGCGTATGAAGCGATTCTGCCAGTAGCGAATCTTCGACTACATCTACTAACTACATCAATATATCCAATCCATTGACCCAATCTAACAACGACACAAATAACCTAACATTACCCTCCCCTAATATAACTTTACAAATCTATACAGCCATTCACGCCCAACTTAAGTTTAACATTTATATAATTAATTTAACGAAAAACAAAAAAATCATGATAAAACTTAAAGAACAAAAAATAAATAAATGGAAATGATTTTACATAAATAAGAAAAAAAAATACATCAAATAACACTATTAATAAAGAATTTAGTTTGGTCAGATAGGATTCTATTTGTAACAATTCAATTACTAGGAAAGTTTAAAATTTAAAGTTCTTAGTGTTTTCAAATTAATATTGTTCGTTATATTTTATAAAGTTCTTACGGTTTTAGAAATGTTCATCTTTTACAGTTGCTTGCCGTTTGAAATCCAGCATTAAATTTCCCGATGATCCTGTGGTCCTCTGAATATAAGAAAAGCGATGTTTCATTTTTCCATTTTATAACAACTGAAGGGATTGAACGCGAGTCTTTTTCAATCCCTTCTCCTTCACTTTCGCACTAACACATATCTGTCACATCGTAAATAACGATCGAAATGAAAGTGAAGATCGAATCTAACCGCCAAAAACAATATCTGCAACTACCAGGGCGCCATCTAGGCATTCGAGCCTAGAAAAATTTATAAAGTAGGCAGATACGCGCTGTTAAGATTCCACTTTATTTAAATATTCCGATCGTTAGCCCAAGTCACTAGCTCAGCGGAGACGCAGAGATAAAAATCTATAAATTTTATATCTTAAATATAAAAGAATAAAAGCCACTGCCAGAAATTAACACATAAAAATATTTATTTACGCACATATAAAATCATTCTAAATTTGAGGAATAGGTTTAACATTTTTTTAGATTTTTATATTACTCTTTAATTGTACATTTACATAAATTTCAATGAGTTTAATATTTTATTTAGATGGTCAAGTATGAATAGACTACATAGATTTGCATTTGAAAATAAAACATTCTATCCCTATTTAACCTTAGGCTAAAATTCGCAGTCAAACTGGCATCAATCCATCTGATACATTTATGTATTCAATGTAGCATGAAAATACAACAGCACAAATATACTATACTGTCAGGAATGGAAATCTGAACAGTATAGTTAGAGAAACATTGACTCTTGTCCAATACAGGAATATGACGTCTGTATAGCAAGAAGAACAATAAAATAAAAACTCCATAGGAAGGGACCGCGATCCTTTTTGCCGACTTACAATCCCATCCATAGGCAAAGGGTTGGTGTGGTGTATTCAGCGATTCTGCACGTAGCGAAACTCATACTACATCTACTAATTACACAAATATATCCAATCCATTGACCCAATTCAACAACGACACAAATAACCTAAGATTACCCTCCCCTAATATAACTTTACAAATCTATATAGCCATTCACGCCCGACTTAAATTTAACATTTTAATACGTTCGCACAGATTATTTTTATCCAATTTGTTTTATAATGTCGAATATAGATCGGCTGCACAGATTCCACGGTCAAAAACATTCCAAATTAAACACAACCGATCAAAATACAAAGTCAATCGATAATGTCAATTGCTGAGGGAATACAGGAGACCCTTGGGTGTTCATCATAAGACACCGCAGTGATATCATTGACTTATATATTCTAATCGACTGTGAAAACCACAACATAATCAACCACTAACGAATCTATGCAATGTCTATACCCAACCTTAAATTTCCTCATTTAAAATTTAAACAATAAATATTAATACAAATAAATAATAAATGGAAATGATTTTTTTTTTATCAAACACAAACATATATAATATTACACATTATCAATTGAGTTGACACATAAGTCAGAGAAAAGTTCTTTTTATAAAATTTAAATTAACTTATCAATCTTTAAAGTTCTTAATTAATATTATGATTTTAACAATTGTTCAGTTCTTTTGCTTATGGTAGAAGAGTCCATGTTCCCGTTGGCAATTCCCATGGAGACTTTCCTGGAAGACCGGTCTGATATTTTGGAGGTAGTATTAGCTGGTTCTGTTCTGGTATCACAGTCTTTGCATTTTTAAAATAAGTGAGTGAGGACGACAAGTGCGTCTTGTCGCTAGACTCACCAAAATCAAGTTGGAAAACTGACTGGAACTCAATATTTTTTCTTTTTATAGTCCTCCTATGGATTCCATGAACAAAAACGTCACTGTTCTGTTTTTTCGTTATGGTCCGGGCCTTTATTTGCTTCCATTGGTCAAGCTAAAATCTCTTTCTTCTCTTATCTAACTTTTCATCTGATTTTTTAATTAAACAGCTTTTAGATAATTAATAAACAATCATTTCCATTTATAGATTACAGGAATTAATTAATACCTGTTTTTATTTTAACTTACGTTATTTTTTTATTAAAATATTTTTATATTTCAATCTTGTATTTTTTTATTAAAAAAAATACGTACAAATACTTTTTTTTTTTTTGTTTATGAAAAAAATATTTTTAAAGTTTAGCATCTGTGCGAATGTATATACGTTTAACAATATTTTAATTTTAGCATTTAGTTTTTTACTTTTATTTGCGAACTTTTAAGTTTTTATTTTAAATAAATGTAACGACATATTTATATATCGTTACAATATATATTTACTAATCCTTAATAATGGTCAAACATAAATTTGTCCATAATGTTGTTTTCAATAATTAATAATAGTTCAACACAATTGAAATAGAACAACTATATAAAAATAATAAATATTTTCTTTATTGAACTGGTTTTCGCCCTATATTAGGGCTTTTTCAATAAAGAAAATATTTATTATTTTTATATAGTTGTTTTATTTCAATTGTGTTGAACTATTATTATTTATTTTAAAAAAAAATAATTGCCATCCTGATGTATTATGTTATCTAGCATGAACTCATTATTATGAAAAACATCACCAATCTCCTAATGAAGATATATATGGTCATTTGGAATCATTCTTGAAAATGTGCTCTAATGGACATCAAAGTAATTAAATTTACAATTGGGGGAAAATCATTTTCATTCTGGAGAAAAGAGAAAACCATATATATATATAATGGGGAGAAGAGGGTGTATTTTATTAATCTCATTTTGTTTGTTCTTTTTTGGGTATATCTAATATATATATAATCACATATTTAAAAGTATTGTATATAAATGATTCTACTCATGTTTATTTCTTTTGAAGTTAGAATTGCTATTTTGATATATATGATATCTATTTGCTTTGGATTGGTGTATAATTTTTATTATTGTTATCATAACTTTAAGATTAACTATTTATTTATTTATGTATACATTTTTATTGGTCTTTTGATTCTATTATGTTATATGTGTTATAAATATGAGTAGATGTGGTTTACGATTAACCATTTAATCATTATCTCAATGCCTTTTTGTTGTATTATTGATATTTCTGTCTGGTATCATGTATTTGTTGTGGCAATTACATTGGTGATTTCTTGCTTTGCTTAGATATTATTTGTTAGGCCTTATCCTTATCTTAGCAGTAGATTATAATGAGACACTTGTATATGTGTAGCATCAAGTCAGTATAGCTCTGCCCACTTTAGTGCAGGCTTGTTTTCTCACTATCATTGTCCAGAAATATTTAGGTATTCCAAATTGTGTATTATAAAAGGCATTTGCATGATTAAGCTCATCCATTCCTTATTATATATTTTCAAATGATCATGTGTTGAGTAAAATATTGAGTTTGTATTTCTCTACTTCACAAGCTTTAGTTATCTAAGAATAATAAAATGTACTTCTTTATATGATATCATTTAAATTATATATTAAGAAATTGTATGCTACATTCAACATAGATGTATCTTATTATATTACTAGCTATAGCTATATTATTAGTCCATTCAAATTCACTCATTACACTTAGTATGAATCACTGATTATTAAATCTAAGCTATGAGAAGTTTTTCATTATTTATTTAATTGTATAATTTAAATATACCACAGATGTTGTATATTATATGTGTGTTATATCTAACTTATGTATTAATTGGTTTAAAGGGTTCTTTTATTATTGTAAATAGTAGTAGTAAATAATTTGTTTTCGATGAATTATAAGCTAATAGGTACATAATTAAGAAAGTAAAATAATACAAAAAACTTTTTTTTTTGATAAAAACACATTACATACCAAACTTGTGAATGAAAAGAATCACACATAAGAATGCATAAAAATAGGTGTAGCACAAACATGTATGTGCATTGTCTTATCGAACGTATTAAAGCAAGTGCGGACATGAAAAACCGTTGCATATCTGCACTTGTTCAAGGTGGGATGAGACAATATACGACATTAGCAGAATGTATCAGCCTTGTACGGCCATGCTTTCATAAAACACTATAACTTAATTCATTAGTGGTGACGTGTACTTATTTGTGATTTGAATTTTGTTTGAGGAGCTGTATTACGAAAAAGAAAATCAGAGGATACAGTTTATTCGAGTTTGAACAAAATTGTCTATTTCAAGCAAGTACATACTTTATTGTTTTTTTTTTTTGTCACAGGGCCTGCAGTAAATTGTTAGCTTTTCATTTACCATTGATAAACTTCTCTCCACTCACAACTTTAACGCCATCCATTTCAGACAAATACAATAATGACTATTACTAATCATTATCGAAGCTAGAGATTATCTCTAGCACAGATATAAACTTTAAACCTCAGTTAAAGATTAATATATCTGATTTTTTTATTTTTACACACACGGAGTTATTTATCGTTCTCTTTTCCATGTGTAATATCTTTATAGATATAATAGACACCTCCATACTTCCCCATTTTTTTAAATTCATATAACTAAAGATATAATAAAAGACCAATGATTCCCAAGATGCATTTCGTGCTGAATCAGCACTCATCAATTGGCCCAGATCACTATCTCTTATCTATATCTTTATTACATGAAGAGTATTTAAATATCTAGAGTAAATTGTAACATTTTCATTTACTATTGTCAAACTTCCCTCCACTCACAACTTTGACACCATCCATTTCAGACAAATACAATAATGACTATTACTAATCATTATCGAAGCTAGAGATTATCTCGAGCACAGATATAAACTAATAAACCTCAGTTAAAGATTAATATATCTGATTAATTGTTTGATAATAAAAGTTTTTATTTCTTACGACAATAATAAGACTGAAACAAAAAAGAAATGCAGATAGTACAGCTTGGATTATTTGAAGCTAGGATTTGTCCCGTTATTATCAAACAAACATTTTTATGTTTAATAAAGTGATTTCAATATTTGTACTTATTTTGACTTTACATATTTATTTTATAAATACCAGGAATTTTTTAAAAAATGCTTCTTTGCTTTAATTTTCGTAGTACTTTGATTAAAATGAAATGTTTGATATCTAGTGAAATATTTAATATTAAATATTGTACAAATTTATTCATTTGTGTAAATAAAGTAAATGACTAGGGGTTCGACGATTTTAAAAATTTTGATAAAGGGGTCTGTGGTCGAAAAAAGTTTGGAAACTCTTGATATATATATAAAGAACGTAGCAATGAAAAATGATTGTCCAATAAGAATTATTAATAAGTTGTACAGTAAAAGAAATATTATGAAAATAAAAAGAAGAATGTTGATGAGGTAATGTATAATAGTTACAATTCATCAAAAAGTACTTTCTTTGATATAAAAACGATTATAACAATATTAACAAAAAATATAAAAAGGAAAGCAAATTATTATTAAACTAAATATACAAATAGAAAATTAATCTAGGTAATTTGATTAATAAAACAAAAAATGAAAATGTTGAAAATATGAATGGAATTTATATAATTAGTTGTTTAAACTGTAAGAAAGATAAAAGAATATATATCAACAAAAAATAAACCTAAAAACTAGATTGAAACAGCATTTAAATGATAAGAATTCAAATATTTATATATATAATGAGGAATTTAAACATAGAAATTTTGATATAAACTTGTTAGTGAAAGATTAAATTATATAAGGAAATAATGTTAAAAGAAAGTTTATATATTAACAAAAAAAAAAAAGGTTTTAAATAGAACAAATTGTTAAACAATAATTTTAATTATAAGTAATTTATAGTGATATATAAGTAGTAATATGTAAGAAATTGTTGCTATTGCTGGGTTTGTAAATGTTTTGTATATTTATGTAAGATATAATATAAAATTGGGTTATAAAATAAAATATGGAGGAGGTAAGTAATTGCAATAGTAAAATTTATATAATGAAAAGAGTTACAAAAAAATCAAGTCAGTTATCACTTGACCTAATGAATATCCTAGCACTTCACTGAGGACACCAGTGGCAAAAAACAGTCTGGGGTCGGGGATATTCTGCAAAGCTTGAGAAGAGCAATAATGAAAGGAGTTATGTATACATATTAAAGAAATGTTATTATATTATGAGCTACATATATATACGTGACAATAATATATATATATTTGTAGATCCTTGATAATGACTACAATGAGAAGTTGAAATATTGGAAACACATGCATAATGTATTAGAGTATATATGGGTTCATGTAAATAAATAAGAAAGTTTTTAAAAAGACAAAGGAAGACAGTAAGTTTATTGGATTTTTTTACATATGAAAGATATGATACTTTCTTGTTATCTTTCTTACAATCTAAATATCTAATTATATAAATTCCACTCATATTTTTGACATTGTTATTTTTTGTTTTATTAATCAAATTATCTAGGCTAATTTTCTATTTGTATACTGGTTTAAAAAATTAATTTGTTTTCCTTTTTATAATTTTTGTTAATATCCTTTATTATTCTTTTAATATCAAAGAAAATACTGTAATCACTGTTTGATAAATTGAAACTATTATAGTTACATTATGTGTATCCTTTTTATTTAAACTTATTTTTATTTTTGTAATATTTCTTTTACTACACAATTTATTAATCATTTTTATAGTATAATTATTTTTCATTGCTGCACCCTTTATATTATCCTTTTCTTATTCAAATAATTTTTCCTCAGAACATAAATTAAGTGTGCTAATTATTCATTATTAATAATGTTTATTTTATAAAGATAGTCTATATCAGATTCACAATTACTTAATAACCCATGAAATGTATTTTATATATATATGTCTCGATGTTGTTTACTCTGTAGTTTTTTATTACCTTTTTAATTTGAATATTCATGTAATTAATTAGATACTATATACATAAAATAAATATTATTAATAATAGAATAATTAGGCAATTAATTTATGTCCTGAAAAAACATTATTTGAAGAAGCAATTGATAATATAAAGGATGAAGCAATGAAAAATGAGTAATAAATTGTGTAGTAAAAGAATTATTACAAAAATAAAAAGAAGTTTAAATAAAAAGGATATACATAATGGGTACTTTAGTATTAGACCTGCAATGTAGGGGAAGAGGAGATCTTTTCACATCCACAATAAATATGTAATCTTGTGCTGACATCAAATTGAACGAAAATAATCCCTGCAATGTTATTTGCTCTCGTGTGAAATCATGTTTATCAATGGGTCTTTTTTTTTTTTTGTAATATTTCGACATTTTCAATTATTGACCAGATTTCTTTCTGACAACAGGATAAATATTTAATAAAAGTCTTATAATAATTTATATTTTTTTCTTTTTGTGGATTTTTTTTTTGTTTTCTTCTTTAAAAAAAAAAAACATTTATTACCATTTCTGTGGGCAATAGTGGCATACTCTGTGCAATCACGTGTTCAATAAAATTTTACTTTGGGGAGAAATTTGTCAGTTCAAATCTACATTTTACGTGTGTTAGAAATAAATAACAAATTTATGGCTTCAATGTGATAATTTCTGTTATATATTACACGGTAAATAGCATATGTGTGTATTTTATGTGTTTTTGTAAATAATATTTTAAAAAAATTATAATTTAGTGATTGTTTTGTGTATATTTAAATTAACATTTTTTTGCATGATGGCATCATTTATTTAAGATCACAAATCAATTTTTTTGGGTTTAAAATGCTTTTAATATTGATTTATATATCGTTATGCATTTTAAAATTGTTAGTGTGAAAGTCATATAAATTTGTTTTAAAGTGCTATTTTTAATATTGTAAAAATGGTAATTTTTAATATCCATTTGTTTCTCTAAAATTGTTTTTAAAATCATTTTTTTAATATCCATTTGAAAGTCATATACATTTGTTTTAAAGTGCTATTTTTAATATTTTAAAAAATTGTAATGTTTAATATCCATTTGTTCCTTTAAAATTATTTTTAAAATCATCTTTTAATATCCATTTGTTCCTCAAACTTGTTTTAAAATCTTTTTAATATCCATTTGTTTTTCAAAATTTATTTTAAAATACTGTTTTTAATATTATTTTTTATACTTTTATTTTTATTAGTCCTGCAACACAGAGCATGCATTAGACTTGCTGCACCTTTCCACATTCATATCAACCTGCTGATAACTTTGTAAATATTGTGAAAATATCATGTACAAGATCTGTGTACATGTTACTATTTTTTTTTTTGCAAAGTTTGTGAAAAATATGATGTATAAAATCCTTGTACACATTATTTTGGTCAGATCATAAGATTATAAAGTTATCAGCAGATTGATATGAATGAAAAGGCACAGAAAGTCTAATATATGCTCTGTGTTGCAGGTCTAATATCAAAGTACCACATAATGTAATGGATAGTAGTTTCAATTTATTCAAAAAGCAAGTAAACCAATATATAGAAAATTAGCCTAGGTAATTTGATTAAAAAAACAAAAAATAAAAATGTTGAAAATGTGAATGAAATTTTATAATTAGATATTCAGATTATATAAAAAAAATAAGAATGTAACATATATTGGCATAACAAAAAAAAACTAAAAACCAGATCGAAGCAGTTTTTAGATGATAGGATATCAAATATTTATATACACTGTGAGAAATTTAAACAAAAATTTTGATATAAACATTATATAAGGAAAGAATGTTAAAGGGAAGTTTATATATTAACAAAGAAAAACCAGTTTTAAATAAAACAAATTATTAAATAATGGTTTTGATTATAAATAATTTATAGTTTATATAGACAGTAATATATAAGAAATTGTTGATATTGCTAGGTTTATAACTTTTTTATATATTTGTGTAAAATGTAATAAAAATTGGTTTAAAAATTAAAAAATAGGGAGGGATAAGTAATTTTAATAGTAAAATTTGTAGATACTAAAGAAATGTTATTATAAGTTAAAAATATATATTTATAACAATACCATGTTTCCTTGAAAATAAGACATTAACAGAAAATAAACCTTAGTATGATTTTTTAGGATACTTATAATATAAACCCTACTCCAATTTTAAGCCCTAGTTAAGATTGTCTGCAAGACAGATGGCTTTTGTTTGCCCATATTGAAATACATGATGGATGTTTTGACTTATAAGGTAATGATATATAATTAACAATATTATTGGCATTAATGCATTGGCCATTTTTGATGAATGTAATTCTATTTGTATAGAGAAACAATTTATCTACCACAAGACATTATATCACAACTTATAAGTTTATTTATATATATTTTTGGTACTTATTTTATTTATATTTAATACTTAGAATGCTTGATTTAGTTTTAGAGTTTCATTATGTTAGCTTTTAAATATTCAAGATAATAGAAAAATGAGTTTGGTTTCTTAAACATTTTTTTTCTTCTTAAAGATATTATTAAAATTACAGAAGTGATTTTAATGATCAAAGTTTAGCTTAAGTTAAATCATCCATCTTTCTCTTAGAAACACATATGCAGGGTTATTATAAGTAATTTGGAAAGTTGTTTACAATGTGCACATTTACTAATGAATGGACATGGTGTATCATATATAAATCATAATTTAATAGTCTATGTTATAATGAACATACGTAATGTGCAAGTGTGAAATACAGAAAGTTTTTCTGGACTTTTTTGCTTGCATTTTTTTGTTGCTTGTATGTGGACAAACCATTCCTAACTCTAATCATTTTTATTTACCACTCCTGTTT
>JAQFVV010006255.1:6182500-6345214 GCA_028023455.1 Epiperipatus broadwayi
TACATAAACATCAGAGTAAGCATTCACTATCTCTATCATTAGTTCCACCTTCAGATCATGATTTCAAGTTGATTTGCTATCATCAGTGAAGGATAGGAATAAGAAACTAGATCTAAACACTAACTCTGAGCATTTATGAAACAATTTCTATTCAGCTTGCGAGTGTGAATTTTTTAGACATGTAATGTCTTCAAACTCAGCATAGCAAGCCAGATAGCTATATGGATCTGATATCAGTTCAGTATCACCACATAGTAGAAGCCTCTGCAATATATATCATTGCAAGAAAACCTCAAAAGGTACATTTATGAAAAGCAAAAAACAAGTTAAACTTGCTAATGCTTGTATTTATGATCAATGATGGCATTTTACCAAAAACACCGTCAAGCGTATGTTTGTTTACATAAACGTCAGAGTAAGCATTCACTATCTCTATCGTTCCACCTTCAGATCATGATTTCAAGCTGATTTGCTATCATCAGTGAAGGATGGAAATAAGAAACCAGATCTAAACACTAACTCTGAGCGTTTATGAAACAATTTCTATTCAGTTTGCAAGCGTGAATTTTTTAGACATGTAATGTTTTCTTGCAATGATATATATTGCAGAGGCTTCTACTATGTGGTGATACTGAACTGATATCAGACGCATATAGCTATCTGGCTTGCTATGCTGAGTTTGAAGACATTACATGTCTAAAAAATTCACGCTTGCAAGCTGAATAGAAATTGTTTCATAAACGCTCAGAGTTAGTGTTTAGATCTAGTTTCTTATTCCTTTCCTTCACTGATGATAGCAAATCAGCTTGAAATCATGATCTGAAGGTGGAACTAACAATAGAGATAGTGAATGTTTACTCTGACATTTATGTAAACAAACATATGCTTGACGGTGTTTTTGGTAAAACGCCAGCTATTGGTCATAAATACAAGCGTTAGCAAGTTTAACTTGTTTTTTTTATTTTTATAAATGTACCTTTTGAGGTTTTCTTGCAATGATATATATTGCAGAGACTTCTACTATGTGGTGATACTGAACTGATATCAGACCCATATAGCTAACTGGCTTACTATGCTGAGTTTGAAGACATTATGTGTCTAAAAAATTCACGCTTGCAAGCTGAATAGAAACTGTTTCATAAATGCTCAGAGTTTGTGTTTAGATCTAGTTTCTTACTCCTGTCCTTCACTGATGATAGAAAATAGCTTGAAATCATGATCTGGAGGTGGAACTAATGATAGAGATAGTGAATGCTTACTCTGACATTTATGTAAACAAACATATGCTTGATGGTGTTTTTGGTAAAACGCCATCTATTGATCATATATATATATATATTGAAATGGTAAATCTGATTCAGATTTGCCGCTTCACAGTCTGACCCACCTAATTATTTATTTTACTAGCATTTGCTTTTATTATTATTTTAAAAAAACATTTTTTAAACATTTTTTTAACTATCCTGAATAAATCCTATAATTTACTTTGGATCTTATATATATAATTGTACTAACACTGTTATTCCATTTATATTATTAAAAGAAAAAAAGAATTCAAATAATTAACTTTGAATTTTTTTTATATATTTTAGATATGTATGTTTAAAATGCTTTATTTTTAGTTCAAGAATCCAAGATGGCCTTTTTGAAAAGATCTGTACCTCGATAAGAAGTTTAAAATAAATGTTTAAATTAAAAGCATTGATAAATTACCAAAAATCCATTCACTGTGGAATCTCCATTAATTAGTAGAGATTCTACATTGTTATCTAAATTAAAAACAAACATAAAATTATATTGAAATATATTGATCCTTATCGAGGTACAAACTTTCTAAAATTAGAATAAAAGAATAATTTTGATTGTTTTTAAAATTGAAAATGACCCGAGGCAGCAGAATCAAATACGAGTAGGAAGTGATAAATAGTGGCCCTTTTGAGAAAGAAAAGAGACCAGAAAAAGACAAGAACCAGACAGACAACAGACAGAGAGTTGTAGAAATCACACCATGATGATCGAGTAGTAAAAGGGCTAAATCACTGCCCTTTCCATCCTGAGACCTGAAAGCTTCTATTATGCTGCTGTCCAAACCTGCCTTCAAAAGAGCCATCTGCCACCGAAGTTCCCTTATAGAACTCATCCCAGGGAACTCCAAGCAAAATGCCAAAGAGCTTGAATACTTCCATCAAGATGTTTGAAACTATTATCGTAAGAGTATAAATGTATTTTTGTAAAGTTTTTAACTGATTCTTCAACCCTTTTCTTTTAAATTATAATATTTCATTAACTCAAGCTCACTATAATTTTCAATTTTTAATATATATAATTAATTGAATATGAATTTATTTATTTGTTTTATATTAATTTTTAGCATGAGATTATTTCATGCTTTGATTTTTTTGTATTTCGACAAGCTTCACTCACGGGGACTTAAAGAGAGTAATTTGCTAAGAGAGCAAATTATGTTTTATTAGGGAAAGGGAATTTTAACAAAGAGCGATTTGATTTTAAAAGTAAAGTAAGTTGATCTATTTTCGCAAGTGAGGTTATGTCGAATATATATATTTCAAAATAAACAAATCTACAGTAATTTCAAATAAATTTATTAGAGATTTCCCAGAATGGGATTCTATTATCTTATATTTCTGTAATTGAAAACAGAATAAAATATGCTATAGATTTTTGACCTAGTAACAGCGCGCCGCTGGATAGTGTCAGTTAATTATCTTGCCTTTTTTTAGTTAGGAAAGAGGGAGGGGGGATTTATTTGAGAAATAAATTTCTTTATTTCTATACATATGATTTTGTAGATTAAATATTTACATAACGTAGTTGTTTCCGCAGGTTGATCTTTATGCAGAATTAGATAATTTAAGGCTATTTTAATTATAATTCGTTCATATTTAATGATTATAATATCTCGGGTTAATAAAGTATACTTGGAGTATCATGGACAGACCTAAAATGGTCATTGATTTGGTGATTCGGAGTTAGCTTCTGCTTATGCATACCTCTGTGAATCGGATAGCATGGCTGAGATAGAGTAGGTTAGCCTTCGTGGCCTGTAGAGGCAGGCATGTTGACTCTCCATAAATCCTATCTTTATATCAGTATATGGACACAAAATGTGGATGTATCGATTTTTTTTTTATTCCTCATTGGAATAGACATACGAGTGTCCGTAATCCGGCTTGTATTTTCTTACTTACATTTCTTCTCTCCTTTGCATTCGTATATTTATTAACCTGACATTGTTTTGCTTTTCTTTTGCCTATCTAATACATAAGCCATAGGGAAATGATTCTACAGAAAGGATCTTCAACCTGAGTAATCGACTCTTTTGTTCATTTGCGTAATTAGTTAAAATCGTTTGATTTTGGCTAATTCACATTGTATTGTATTATAGGTATGATTTTAGTTGTAAGTCCAACTAAAGTGACTTGTTTGCTTGATAATTAACTGATCTATTTTTTTATTATAACCACTTACAGTTTTAAAGTTATTTATAAGCTATGCCAGCAAGGTCCACTAATGTCATAAAACATTAGTTATTGAAAATCTAAATTATTATTTTTACAAAGAGAAATAAAATCAATTTTTTTTTATCTGTTAGTGAAGTAAGACGTCAAATTAGTCTTCTTATAACCGTCCATTTAATGTTTTTTTTTTCAATAGAAATGTTTTTTTTAAATCTTGTATAATGAATTCATTAAAATAGTCATCCATATGTATGTGCATTAGGCAGATGTTTAAACCTACCACTATATTACAAGCTTGTACTAAATGTGCACGGGGAATTTTGAAATCCATGATCATTTAATTATAAAATAATTTTTGTTATTTTAAAAGAAGAATAAATGTAAACAAAAGTAAAGGTGTGTAAACTTCACAAAATAAATTGTACAAACTCAATAATGTCAGTGTTAACCGCTAATATAAATAAAGTCGTCATGAACTCATATAATTATAAAGTTAATTTAAAGATTGTATTTGCGTTTTAAGAGCTTGAGTTAAACTAATATATAATGCTAAATGATTTTAAATATATATATATATACTAAAACCAAACTTCCAGTGTTTTTTGAATCATTTTATTTACTTTTATTTTAAATAAATTTGATTTTTAAATATACCTATCAACCAATCATCCAAGTTCTCACTAAAATATATAATTAAATTGAATCTCATGCTTTAAGACCCAGCTGCTGGGATGGTGAAAGTAAAGGAATTCGATTGTATCATTGAGAAAGGCTATTGATTAGATCTTTGACCAGGGATATAGATAAATAGGGCAGAAACCATGATGTACCTGATTTATGGATCTTGTATGTGGTCGGACTCGAGGTACTTTACCTGTATTCAGGGGTTTGTTGGATCGATGTGTGTTTTTCGACTGGTACATCGTATTTTTTTTCTGGGTTTGGACGCCCATCCATGGTGCAATTAGATATTTCCACACCCTGTATAATGTTAAGCATATATATATATAAGGTTTTTTGAATAACACTAAATAATAAATATATGTAAGATTTTTTTCCCCGAGTTTGTATGATGTTTTGCACACACTGCAAAACCCTCAATAATGTTTAATGTATATAATGTGTTTTTTTTTGTTATGCTTTTTGACACAGTAATGAATAATGTATACATGTTAATAAAATTTTCCAGAGTTTTGGATGCTCGAAAATTGTGGGGATTTTAGATAAATACCTACACCATGATGAATATGTTGATAAAATAAAATGTGTGAAATACACATGTATTTTTTTGGCTGTATTTTGTAGTAGAGAGTGAAAATAATGGGTCCACAAATAGCTGGCACTCAGAGTTAGAAAACTGATATGCACACAGACTAAAAATAGAAAGAAAAATATGAGATTTTTTTTTCTATCTGTGATTTTTAATTCATATGTAAAAGAGAAATAAACCAAATACTGTATGTTTTGATATATAAATAAATATTCAGAGTCTGTAAAATGTTGTGATATAAAAAAAATAACTAAATGAAAAACTAAATGAAAATTGTATAATAGCAACAAATGTTTGTTAATAGAGATTTGGGTGAATAAATTGTTAATAATAAAGCATATACATATTCTATTGGCTGGTGCCCTTACAAAAAAATTTGCCAATAGTTTAATTAAATATTTTCAAACACAAAATAATGTTATTTAAGATTCGAACCTGGAAGAATGAAATGGTTAAAGAGTCGGTACAACTTAAATGTAAATTAAATCATGTAACCCAATTGTTATCAACCAAGTGACGTATGATCAAGGTCAAATCTGTCCAGGCACAGGAGAACAACCAGAGGTAAAAAGAATAAATTTGTTTTGTTTCATATGAGAAAATAGCTAAATTTTGCTCATTTTTTTTTAGATAATAGCTTGAGTGGCAAACAATTTTTTAACTAAAGGTAGTTAACTAAAGGTAGTAGTAGGATGGCATATTTTTAGGAGGGAAGGGTGGTGTAACCCGTTAAAGTCAGATAAATATATAGAGTTTTGTTTATCCCACAATAAATTAAGAGAAAATAGCAGTCTTAGAATAAAATTTCAAATTTTTTTAAGTGAAGAAAAAGTTCAAATTTTAAGTGAAGTGTACAAAGAAAAGTAGTAAATTTTTTTTTACAAAGATTTTCTGTTTAAGATGGAGTGCTCAAAAGAGGAGCAGGTGGATGAGCAACAGGAAAATACGGAAGAGAAAATGATGTCTGAGATGATGTCCATAATGATGGAAAATTCAAAGATGATTATGAACAACATTATGGCAACAATGAGGTATGAAATTGAGAGAACAATGCAAAAGCATCAAGAAGCCATAGATCAAAGAATAGCCATCATAGAAACAGAGGCTAATGAGAAGATCACCAACAATAAAGTTCAAATTCCTTCAAGCAGCTCACAGGGACCATCATTGATATCCCAACTGATCCATATCCAGGAGTTCCAAGGTGAGCCTGGAGGGAATCCAATAGAGCACATAGAAAGCCTGAGGGAACTGTTCCATGTTCATGCAATGGATGAAGCTGAGAAAATGGCTGTTGTGAGCCATTATTTGAAAAACACTGCGAAGGATTGGTGGAGGTCATTAGCACAGAAACTCAAAAACTTCAAAGAATATGAACAAGCCATGATAGGGCAATTTTGGAGTGATGAGTGCCAAGAAGATATGATTCAGACTTTGACGGCCGAAAAATATCAAGATAGCCAGCAAGGAACTTTCACACAATTTTTTTTTAAACAAGTGGCGAAGTTTCAAAACCTAACCACCTTCACGTACTCTGATGCACACATTATACACATTATAAAGAACAATATGCCCATATGGGTCCAAAGAATGATGTTAAGTTGCCAAATTGATACCATCCCTGAGATGGGAAGATTTTTAACCTCTATTAGTGATAATGACACAGGAGTGGAACAAAAGGGGCAAAGTAACCGAAAAAAATAGAAATAACTGAGGAAAATCCAAGAACCACAATCATCCAGAAACAATAGCATGGGAAATCTCTTCCCAATTGTGCAGATAAAAGTCAAGACCGAGAGAGTGCAAACCTTAATGGATTCGGGAAGCCAAGTATCCCTGATATCAAAAGCTTGGTTTGAAAACATGAAGAGATTAAAAGAATTCATGAAGCTCCCAACATGGCCCATTGGTCTAACTCTGGCAAATGGATGTAAATCAATGAGTGAAAATTACCAAATATGGTTGGAGGTGAGAATAAATCAAATATCTTTAGGACATGCCTTTTTAGTCATGGATGGACTCATTTACGACATGGTGTTGGGATCAGATTTTTTAATACAACATGAAGGCATCATTGATTACTCCCGAAGGACCTGTTACATAAAGCAAGAGGCCGTGTAATTTCAGGACACCCAGAAGAATCAGCTGGGTAACCACAGCTGTATCATTCAACCGGTTGACCCAGCATTGATCTTGACAAAGGTACAAGAAGCAGCGATTGCCAATCCCAGAGACAGGAACCAAATTAAAAAAATGTTGGAAAACTATTCCAAGGTTTTTTTCCCAAGTCCCAGGTCAAATCAAAGGTTATACCCACCGCATTAGATTAAAAGAGGAATCATATGCCCAATCCAAAACCTAACCAATTCCTTCCAATACAAAGAAGAGGTGGAGAGTCAAATTAAACAGATGATGGAATGGGGAATCATTGAACAGGGGCCATCCCCTTACAATAATCCTTTAATGGTCATAAGGAAAAGGAGTGGTGACCTTCATTTGTGCCTTGATGCTCATAAATTGAACAGCATGACCATACCAGAGAGAGACATCCCCCCACCTATCAAGATGTCTTTGTCCATCTGGCTGGAAAGACTATTTTTTCCACTTTGGATTTAACTGCAAGTTATTGGCAGATGGCCCTTGATCCAAGAGATCGAAAATATACTGCTTTTCAGTATAAGGGCCAAAGCCATGTATTCAAGAGGGTACCTTTCGGCCTTATAAACAGTGGTGCAGGATTGATGCGCTGTCTCAAACAAGTACTCTCAGAGGAATTGCAAGACCATATGGTCTGCTACATTGATGATATTGTAATAGCTTCAAAGGACATGGAGGAACAAATTAAGTACTTAGACCTATTTTTCAAGGTGTGAGTGTGAAAACATCACCATTAATTTGGAAAAGAGCCACTTTGCCCCGAAAGAAATCTCATTCTTGGGTCACATCATTAACGCAGATGAAATAAAACCTCACCCTGAAAAAACCAAAGCTATTGAGAAATTCCCAACCCCAACTACCTGCAAGCAAGTCCGTTCTTTCCTGGGGTTATGTAATTTCTATCATAAATTCTAACCCAGGTTTGCATTGGAAACAACTCATTTGATAGATCTTTTACATAAAAATAAGAGGTGGGCGTGGACCACCACTCACGATCAGGACCTTCAAGTAATCAAAAATAAGTTTTTACAGGCTATAATGCTCCACCACCCAGATTTTAACTGCCCCTTCTACATCCAAACTGACAGTAGTAAGAGGGGTCTAGGCGCTGTTATTTCAAGTGGGTGAAAGGGGACAACACCAAGTTCTCTATTTTATCAGCTGAACTTTAAAAGGGGCTGAGGTAAACTATACCACAATGGAACAGGAAACACTCACTATTGTGTGGGCTTGTCAAAAATTCAAGCAATTCCTCATGGGGTCTGAAGTAATCATAATTACTGACCATAGGTGCTTGGAATTTTTAAATCAAGAGTTTTCTCACAAATGACCAGCTCATTCATTGGAGTTTGACCCTACAGAAATTCAGGTATAGTATAGTCTACTGCCCAGGACCAGAAAATGTGGTGGATGACAATTTAAGCTGTCACCCAATACCGATGAACCCTCAGAACCCTGAACTGCATGATCAAACTGCCCAGATTATGGCAGCCCAGAAGGAAACTACTATTGAAGAGGAACTGCAGGACTTAGGATATTGGCAACAAGCTGAAAAGCAATATGGACAAATAATCACTGAGCTGAAAAAGGATCTGCATGAGACAAGTAAACATTTTCAGAAAAGACGTTCACAGTACTGGCTTAGGGATGACATACTACAAATTAAAACAGAGGAACGAGATGGCCCATGGAATATAATAATTCCCACAGAATTGAGGACAAAAATCATACAACATATGCATGAGACTTGGGCACTACAGGCCTTGAAAAACTGAAGAAGCTATAAGGCAATGGTTCTATTGGCCTGGTCTATATGCTCAAATCCTTCTTGTCATCAGGAGGTGCATCAAATGTGCTCAAAATAAACACCCAAACAGGTCCTATGTGGGACCCCTCCATCCCATTACTGTAACAAAACCAAATTAACTGCTTACCATGGACCACTATGGGCCATTGCCATCATTTCAACAGTTTCGGTACTTGCTCATTACATATGTATTTTCAAAGTATGTACAGGCATACCCTGTAAGAGCTGCAGATTCGAGAAATGCTATTCGCGTGCTCCAACAAAAGCAATTTCTGGAAGTAGAACACCAAAAGTAATCCTATTGGACCACAGGACTGCATTTACTTCAAAGGAGTGGACTAGATGGATTGAGAAACAAGGACTACATCACTGGTTAACATCTGTTAAAAAACCCCAATCTAATCCTGTGAAAGGGTCATGAGAGAAATTAACAGGCTTTTTGCACATACACGTCTCACAATCATCGGGGATGGGTAAGGAGAACTGATGAAATTGTGGGGTACATCAACCATACCTTGAACGAGTCACCTCAAAAAGGCTCCACTATGGAAAATCATGCCCCTAAATATTTCGTAAAATTCAACCAAAAGAGGATCTGGTTATCCACCCTGAAGAGGACCAAAAGGAGGCCCATGCCCATATGAAAAGGATGGCCCAGGTAAGAATGAAAAGATATCATAATCCACCCCAGAAATTTCAAGAAGGGGATTTGGTGTGGCTTAGAGCACCAAAATCAAGTAATGTGACCAAGAAGGAATTTCAAAAAATTCTTCCCGCTTTACCATGGTCCTTACAAGATCCAAAGAAAATGTCAGGAGAATGCATTTTTATTAGAAGGAGAACAAGGAAATAGAGGAACGTTTAATGCCTTATGTCCCACCAGATCCAGGGAGATAGGACAAAGTACTTAATCCAAATTGGTATTTTTGTAAATAACAGGAATTTGTAATTGGACTAAGAGATGGAAAAGAATTTATAGATTTAAATAGGGCATTTCAGATTATAATCAAAGACTAGGTAGGGTGAGAAATAGCTGGTTGGGACTCTGTGACCTGGAAAGTTTTAAAAATTTTATGTATGTGTTAAAAATATATATAATGTATAGATATTTTTTCCGTGAAGTGGGGAATGTGAAATGGTAAATCTGATTCAGATTTGCTGTTTCACAGTCTTCCACCTAATTATTTATTTTACTAACATTTGCTTTTATTATTATTCTAAAAAAACATTTTTAAAACATTTTTTAAACTATCCTGAATAAATCCTATAATTTACTTTGGATCATATATATATAATTGTACTAACACTGTTATTCCATTTATGTTAATAAAAGAAAAAAAGACTTCAAATAATTAACTTTGAATTTTTTTTATATATATTTTAGATATGTATGTTTAAAATGCTTTATTTTTAGTTTAAGAATCCAAGATGGCCTTTTTGAAAAGATTTGTACCTCGATAAGAAGTTTAAAATAAATGTTTAAATTAAAAGCATTGATAAATTACCAAAAATCCATTCACTGTGAAATATCTATTCATTAATTAGTAGAGATTCTACATTGTTATCTAAATTAAAAATGAACATAAAATTATATTGAAATATATTGATCCTTATTGAGGTACAAACTTTCTAAAATTAGAATAAAAGAATGATTTTGATTTTTTTAAAATTGAAAATGACCTGAGGCAGCAGAAATCGAATACAAGTAGGAAGTGATAAATAGTGGCCCTTTTGAGAAAGAAAAGAGACCTGAAAGAGACCAGAACCAGACAGAGAGCAGACTAGAAAGAGAGTTGTAGAAATCACGCCATGATGATCGAGTAGTAAAAGGGGTAAATCACTGCCCTTTCCTTCCTGAGACCTAAAATCTTCTGTTATGCTGCATTCCAAACCTGCCTTCAAAAGAGCCATCTGCCACCAATGTTCGCTCATAGAACTCATCCCAGGAAACTCCAAGGAAAATGCCAAAGAGCTTGAATACTTCCATCAAGATGTTTGAAACTACTATCATAAGAGTTTAAATGTATTTTCATAAAGTTTTTAACTATACTTCCATCAAGATGTTTGAAACTATTATCATAAGAGTATAAAAGTATTTTCGTAAAGCTTTTAACTTATTCTTTAACCCTTTTCTTTTAAATTATATTTCATTAACTCAAGCTCACTATAATTTTCAATTTTTAATATATATCATTAATTGAAATTATTTATTTGTTTTATATTAATTTTTAGCATGAGATTATTTCATGCTTTGATTTTTTTGTATTTCGACAAGCTTCACTCACGGGGACTTAAAAAGAGTAATTTGCTAAGAGAGCAAATTATGTTTTATTAGGGAAAGGGAATTTTAACAAAGAACGATTTGATTTTAAAAGTAAAATAAGTTGATCTATTTTTACGAGTGATCTGTTATGTCGAATATATATATTTCAAAATAAACAAATCTACAGTAATTTCAAATAAATTTATTAGAGATTTCCCAGAATGGGATTCTATTATTTTATATTTCTGTAATTCAAAACAGAATTAAATATGCTATAGATTTTTGTCCTAGTAACAGCACCGCTGGATAGCGTCAGTTAATTATCTTGCCTTTTTTTAGTTAGGAAAGAGGGAAGGGGGGGTTTATTCGAGAAATAAATTTCCTTATTTCTATACGTATGATTTTGTAGGTTAAATATTTACATAACCTAGTTGTTTACGCAGGTTGATCTCTATGCAGTATTAGATCATTTAAGGCTATTTTAATTATAATTCGTTCATATTTAATGATTATAATATCTCGGGTTAATAAAAAATGCTTGGAGTATCATGGACAGACCTAAAATGGTCATTGATTTGGCGATTCAGAGTTAGCTTCCGCTTATGCATACCTCTGTGAATTGGATAGCGTGGCTGAGATAGAGTAGGTTAGCCTGCGTGGCTTGTAGAGGCAGGCATGTTGACTCTCCATAAATTCTATCTCCATATCGGTATATGGACACAAAATGTGGATGTATCAATTTTCCTTTTTATTCTTCATTGGAATAGACATACGAGTGTCCGTAATCCGGCTTGTATTTTTTTACTTACGTTTTTTCTCTCCTTTGCATTCGTATATTTATTAACCTGACATTGTTTTGCTTTTCTTTTGCCTATCTAATACATAAGCCATAGGGAAATGATTCTACTGAAAGGATCTTCAACCTGAGTAATCGACTCTTTTGTTCATTTGCGCAATTAGTTAAAATCGTTTGATTTTGGCTAATTCACATTGTATTGTATTATAGGTATGATTTTAGTTGTAAGTCCAACTAAAGTGACTTGTTTGCTTGATTATTAACTGATCTATTTTTTTATTATAACCGCTTACAGTTTTAAAGTTATTTATAAGCTATTCCAGCAAGGTCCACTAATGTCATAAAACATTAGTTATTGAAAATCTAAATTATTATTTTTACAAAGAAATAAAATCAATTTTTTTTTTTATCTGTTAGTGGAGTAAGATGTCAAATTAGTCTTCTTATAACCGTCCATTTAATGTTTTTTTTTTCAATAGGTCCACTAATGTCATAAAACATTAGTTATTGAAAATCTAAATTATTATTTTTACAAAGAGAAATAAAATCAATTTTTTTTTATCTGTTAGTGGAGTAAGATGTCAAATTAGTCTTCTTATAACCATCCATTTAATGTTTTTTTTTTCAATAGAAATGTGTTTTTTTAAATCTTGTATAAAGAATTCATTAAAATAGTCATCCTTATATATGTGCATTAGGCAGATGTTTAAACCTACCTCTATATTACAAGCTTGTACTAAATGTGCATGGGGAATTTTGAAATCCATGATCATTTAATTATAAAATAATTTTTGTTATTTTAAAAGGAGAATAAATGTAAACAAAAGTAAAGGTGTGTAAACTTCACAAAATAAATTGTACAAACTCAATAATGTCAATGTTAACCGGTAATATAAATAAAGTCGTCATGAACTCATATAATTATAAAGTTAATTTAAAGATTGTGTACTTTTTTGTTTTTAGATCTTGAGTTAAACTAATGTAAAATGCTAGATGATTTTAAATATATATATATATATATATATATATAACTAAAACCAAACTTCCTGTGTTTTTCGAATCATTTTATTTACTTTTATTTTAAATAAATTTGATTTTTAAATATACTTATCAACCAATCACCCAAGTTCTCACTAAAATATATAATTAAATTGAATCTCATGCTTTAAGACCCAGCTGCTGGGACGGTGGAAGTAAAGGAATTCGATCGTATTGTCAAGAAAGGCTATTGATTAGATCTTTGACCAGTGGATATAAGTAAATGGGGCAGAATCCACGATGTACCTGATTTATGGATCTTGTATATGGTCGGACTCAATGTAGTTTACCAGTATTCAGGGGTTTGTTGGATTGATGTGTGTTTTTCGACCGGTTCAATATATATATGTGTGGATTCATAATAATGACTATAAGGAAGTAATTGACATGATGGAAACATGTTTATAATGTATTGAAATATATATATGGGTTCGTGTAAATAAAAAGTTTTTTTTTTTTAAAAAAAAGTGAAAAAAACAATTTCAATAAATTTTTTATATATGAAAGATTAATTGAGACAACTTATAGAAGGTTTTCATGTTTTAATATAAGCTTCTCTTTTTGAAAATCAGGTAAGCTTATAAATTTAGGCATCACAAAAAACATTTCATAATGTCAGTTGGAATTATCTTCTCTTAGAGCAGAAAATAGATGACAATGTTTTTCATACTCTCATTTTAAGTGAACAATAGTAGTACTATTATGTTTATATCATCACCCTAATATTTAGTTTACAAACTTCTTCAGTGAAAAGCTGAAAAATATTTTACCTTGATGACTTTTATTATGTAATTAGAATTTTATAATTTGATCTTTCTTATTGCATTGCCAAATCCATATAATATTAATATCATCTATGTTGTTTATTATTTTTTACAATGCTTTTTTACAATCCACTATTGACAGTTTTGATTGCCCCAGCAATCGAAACTGTGATAGAGGATTGTAAAAAAGCATTGTAAAGAGTAATATACAACATAGATGATATTAATATTAATTAGAATTTTCTAACATAATCTTGATTTACCTTCTAATATTATGTGCTTTGGGGTTAATATTGATCCAAAACTAATTCCTTATACTTAGCTATTGTATCCATTACTCCTTTTCAATAGTTATAATGATCAACATAATAAATCCAGCTTGATATTTTACTCAATTTAAAAATTAAAATATTAATTAAAAAAATCCTATTATGCAGAATTAGCAAAACAAACAATTATTTTTACCACACAAGCATATTTCAATGCTTTTAAAAAATTCATGTTTAAATATCATATTCTTTTTCAATATATATATATATTGAAGCTGGAAATATAGTATGTATTTCTGCTTCACCTAGTGCCAATATCATCAGCACTAGTATGGGTTTGAACCCAATTTTGTATATTAACTGACACCCATCTCATAATAAGTGGTAGTATATTTATAATCAATATTATAATCTTTTATCTAATTTATATTTTAGATTAAAACTAACTTTTTTATAATAGTTTATTTATTTTATATTTGTAGAAATGTATGTAGTGTTTATTTTATTAAATTGGCATTGAGTAAATAATTGAATCTTAGATATCTATAAAATGTTACAAATATTTTAAATTCTTTTATTAAAGTCCATTTTTTTAATTAATCAGTTGGTAGCATTTTATATTTATCTTTTGATAAATGTACATTAAAAAATCAATTATCTAAACAATCTAATATTTGTAAGGAATATTTTGTAAATTTGTATCAAATATCAGATTTGAAAGTCATCGTATTATATATAGAATGTACCAAATTCCTAAAATTTTTGTGAATAAAATTTACATTTTTTAATCTAAATCTTAATTAAATAGGCTTAGCAGAATAAACCCTTGGGGCATGTTGAAGGCAGGATTGTAGATTTCCTTCCCAAGCAGACACCAACCTCAGAGAACCACTTAGAGCAATTGCAATTGGTAGTTGTCATGTAGATTAAATCCTATAGATAAGGCCAGATCAAATAAATAGTAGAAAATTTTGATAAGAAGATTATTGAAGAACAGTTCACTGAAGAGAGTATTTATAATATTTTGTGCCTAAAGAATGAGGGAGTAAAGAGATCGGCCATTTGCTTTTTGGAGCTCTGCTTCCACCAGCTCATCACAATGCCATTCCAGTGCTCTCAACACCTAGCCCAAGACTGTACTGTGTCAAGGAAGCCTGCTAAATGATCTGATTTTATAACTGTCTGTTTCAAGCCACGGAATGTCTACCAATTGGGTGAGATAACCTTCAATTTGCTGCAGGCCTATGATTCTAGCTTACTTTGCTTTTTAAAATTTATATTATATATATCTGTAATGTTTATACAACTCAATTCTAAAATGCATTTTTTTAAATTTTTCTCTTAAATTTAAAAACTATTAATTCTTATAAAAATCCCACATTATTTTGATGCTGCAAATCTATCTTAAATTTTTTGTTGGTTTATTTATAATATTGACTTATTGAAACTTCCAAGTATAAAACTCAATGAGAAACTAACTTTAAACCCTCTCCCTCTTATTTTCGCCAGTTAAAAATTATTTTAGGAGACTTATTTCCATTAAATTAATTAATAGAGAAATCTCATTTAGTTTTGTACCTCGTATTATAAATTTATTTTTAAATGATTGAAATTATTTTAAAGTTAAGTATCTTATTATTATTTCCAACTTAAAATTGCTCTCGTAATTATCTCTGAGAAAATAATATGCTTTATTAAATCATTTAAGCAAAATATATCACAATTTCTATAAACCAAATACCTTAAAAGAGAATTAACGTTTATAGATTTCATACATATATATTTTCGTATGTGTCAGTAAAATATTAAAATTGTGATGTACAATTTATTATGCTGTATGTTGTCAAACTTTACCAGAAGTGAGTTTGATATTCAATGCCCCATCTATGTTATTTAAAAGACAGTCTTATTTTGTAATTATCGATAATGAACTATTTAATAACTTACTAATACATGAAATATTTGGAAAGTGTGGAAGACAATTTATATTTTAGTTTTAATTCTTGCCTTTCCTTTATATTATATTTTATGATCCATTCATTAATGACCTAAGGTTTCTGGGGACTTTCTATTATGTCAGGGAGCTGATTATTTAATCAGGAATTAATTTATTAGGATCATTAGTGATCCATTATCTATCTATCTATCTATCTATCTATCTATCTATCTATCTATCTATCTATCTATCTATCTATCTATCTATCTATCTATCCATCTATCCATCTATCCATCTATCCATCTATCCATCTATCTATCTATCTATCTATCTATCTATCTATCTATCTATCTATCTATCTATCTATCTACCTATCTATCTATCTATCTATCTATGTATGTATGTATGTCTGGGGTGTTATGTAAGTTATAGTTACAACAATTTGTTTATTATTATTATTAGTCTTGCTTTGCTACATACCTCTCAGGATCTTCGGAAGTTTAAATATTTTTTTTTTATTTAAAGTAATATTCTTTATTAAAAACCAAAAAAATTTACATAATTACAAAGGTTATTTTAAGTTCCTCTAACAACATTTCTTCAACTACTGTCATAATACTCGAGGTATTTTCCTCAGTGATTTACTTGTTGTCTTTTTTTACCTTACCAATACATTCTTAGACTGGAAATGATGTTTACCTACCATATTTCACATGTGGATAGAGCAGACCCTCTCCACACTGATTCTACAGTATTCTTTGGCCAATATTTTAAACATAGGTTAAAGTAATCACTCCAATCTCTCTCCAGCTTTCTCAGCCAGTTGAATTTTTTATTGTCAAATACCAAAGAACATCTAATTAGCCATATTGTTTAATGCATGGATTATAACCATTGCATTATGCAGATTAAACCTAATCACATATTTTTTATCAGATCCTTTAGGTCTATTATTGGCATATGAAAGACTTGTGATCTCATATCCCTGAATGCCTGGCATTCCTCAAGCAGGTGCGTAAATGTTTCTTTTCTCTTCTTACAAAACATACACACCTCATCCAATCCCATCCCCAGCCTTTTACTAAGGTAGGAGGTAGTCGGCAGGATTCCATTTATCAGCTTAAAAATAAACTTCATGGATGATTGAGGTGTATATATCGAGTGGAATTTTTTAAGAACACTTTTCAGTGAACAGCCCAACCACTCATTCTCATTTTGATAATCTCCTTTAGTTAGATCTTTATATTTTATTCCATCTAGACTTTGGACCTTTAGATCATCTTGTAAATCTTTGTATGTTATAAACATGACCGCAAGATGTGACCTTCTCTCAGCTCCCATTTCATTATAAATGACCAGTCCAATCTTTTACTTTCCCTCATAGTAGATGTATTTTCTAATAGAAACCTTTTCCAGGCATTGCAATTAAGATGTGTATGGGAAGTCCAGCACATCAAATCTATTATTATTCAGAGATATGTTTTGGCTGGAGGGCCAACATATCTCTCATTATCTACCTGTATATTCCAGGGATTTCTACCTGTATATGCCAGGGATTTCTTTTTTTTATCAAAGCCCCAGAGGTTCGTAACAGACCTCATTTATTCTTTTGTTGTAATCTATAATATCATACTGCCTTTATCATTATATATATATATAATAAATAAAGTTTGATATCTGTATTCATTTCACAATATATGTAATATACAAATCAATATATATATCAAAATACAGTACAATTTATATAAATTATATTCTTTTAGAAGTACTTTCGACTATACACTTTGTAGTCTTTATCAACTATATAACGTTGAATAATCAAAACGAGACAACCCTTAACAATACTCATAGTTCAATTCAGATTTCCCACAATTCTGTTATCTTAACATTTGATGACTGGCGATTCATTAACATTTGACGATTTCTTGAAATCAACATAGCCTCTTTTATTTTATGTTTATTATGACAACGTTCAATTTGAATAATTTTCATATTTTTATAATCAAATTTAAATCCATATTGACAAGATTTATTATGATCAAATATAACAGATGATGAAGGTTTATTTACATCTGTTCCATATTGATTCTCTTTTTGAATTCTATTATATAAAAGCATATGTTCTTTTATTCTCTTCTCAAATGTACACTTAGATTCACCAATGTATTGTACGCTGCATCCACATATCAATCTATATATAATACACTGGTGAATCTAAGTGTACATTTGAGAAGAGAATAAAAGAACATATGCTTTTATATAATAGAATTCAAAAAGAGAATCAATATGGAACAGATGTAAATAAACCTTCATCATCTGCTTTTATATAATAGAATTCAAAAAGAGAATCAATATGGAACAGATGTAAATAAACCTTCATCATCTGTTATATTTGATCATAATAAATCTTGTCAATATGGATTTAAATTTGATTATAAAAATATGAAAATTATTCAAATTGAACGTTGTCATAATAAACGTAAAATAAAAGAGGCTATGTTGATTTCAAGAAATCGTCAAATGTTAATGAATCGCCAGTCATCAAATGTTAAGATAACAGAATTGTGGGAAATCTGAATTGAACTATGGGTATTGTTAAGGGTTGTCTCGTTTTGATTATTCAACGTTATATAGTTGATAAAGACTACAAAGTGTATAGTCGAAAGTACTTCTAAAAGAATATAATTTATATAAATTGTACTGTATTTTGATATATATATATTGATTTGTATATTATATATATATTTACAAACCTGAAATGCTCTCTGCCGTGATGGCACATCTTTCACCAACCAACCCAGTTAATTAGTTTTAAATCTGACTATATAATTGTTATTTATTTCAGATGAACTATTTTGCTTTCCACACTCATTACATACAACTGATTTAAATGTAATAGTGTTTTAAATACACATCGATCATACTTTCTTATTTATATATAAAATAGATTTATTTCTAATCTCTTAAAGAGGGCTAATGATATTTTATTGCTGATTGGTTTCTTGGCAGACCAATTAACAAATTTTTGCTTTGTTATTAAATGCCTTGCATTTAGCCGCTTCAAAACGTATTCAAGAAGTATAATAACCTAGTTGTATAAACAAAGCCCAACATATTTTGTATTTATCAGTAATTCAATTTCTTAATAAATTCCTGTAATATTATTGTTTTAAATTAGCTTAGTTTGTCATTACTCCAAATCTCTAATATTAATTACCCTAGTTATTTATAATATTTCTTTGATTTAAATTCACTTCTTTGTAATGTTGGCATAAAGGATTATAATTGTTACAGTTCAAACTATTAGTAGTCAATATCAAATCACATCTGTACCGTTCTGCGATCATCAGAACTCATCAAATCATTAATTTCTTAACCCTTTATTATTTTGAGTCTCTTTGTGAACCATGACCTCGGAATAAAACCAAGGACTGCTAGTGTCATCACAAACATTATCCATTAATCAGAGAGGCAATAGTTCAGGCAAATAGGTTAGGATTCACCATTCCCCTGACATCTGTATCTTGTGTATGGTTGGATTTAAGATACTTTTGCTTGGATTATTGGTCTTGTTGAATGAATACACGATTTTGACCAGTACAATATTAGGATGGAACAAAAACAGTTTTTAATTATACTACTGTAGAAAAAGATCTATCCAACAAACACTCATAGAAGATATTATTCATAAGGTTTTTTAATTATCAGATGGTTGGTATTGAAGGTTTAGATGTTTTGTTTTTTTTTTTTTGTAAATAAGAATAGGTAGATATCCACACTTGGATGGTTAGTTGGGTTGATTACACCTACCTATAAAAATTAAAAATTCTAAACTTAATTAAAAGGAATTTTTCAATAATTACTTTGCAAGATTTATTTGTTTGGAAAATTGACAATAATAGAATTACCTCTTAGGGAAAACCATAATAATTAATCATATAATGTCATAGTTCTGTTTTATACAGGATTATGTAAATTGTAAGCTGTTATTCATCTTTAATTTTAATTCTATGTGGTCTTTAATAAACTGAACTGCCTCAATCTTTAGAATCATCTCAATATATAGCAAAACAGTTTTTTTTTTAAAAAAAAAAAAAAAGAAAAAAACAATAATAGCAACTCTGGAGAATTGAACAGAAAATGCAAGGTTAAAAATTGTAACTGGTACTGGAATCACGAAAAGAGGAGAAGGGTTTTCCAAAATTTTTTATATATAGTAATAAAAAACCCAGGCAATTAATTGAGTTTTTGACAATTTATTAATATAACTTATCAAATGGTGTTCAGACAGTGGGTCTTAAAGTGGGGGTCCTGACACCTGAGGGACTTGAAAAAAGATTTGGGGTGTGTGTGTGAAAAAAATTGGGAAATTGCCCCCTTTTAATTTTTTTTATAAATTTCCTACTATGAATAAAAATTTGTATTCATGTAAGTCAAAAATTGTTCAATAGGTGCTTTGAACAAATTGTTCAACTACACCATCACACTGTACAAACAACACCCTACTTATGAATATGACCTATGAACAGACTGCTGTGAAGTCAAAATTATTTTTTTGCAATACTTCAACAGGTCAGAATTTTGAGCTGCATGTCTTCTTCTGCCTTGTAGTAATTTCCTTAGAGCAATGCTGTCAAAGTCTACATTCCAATAGATCCAGAAGTGTCTAAATTGCAGCTCTCAGTACATAACAGAGCACATGCATCTCTCTAAAATGGAATTTTCAAATTCAAAAATTGACAACTTGTAATTTATACAAACAACTTTTAGAAAGATGTGATAACTATAAGAGATATATGTGCAAACACTTATACATGTGTAAAATTAGTATTTGGAAAACAAAATAACAATTGCCATTTTTTGTACTAATATTTGTGTTTATTTAATATAAGAAATAAATTAAGTGAGTGATGAAATACTTACACAAATAAAACAGTTGACAGACAATGAAATGAAAACAAAAATTAATACAGAAGCCAGAAGCTAAATGTTCCAAAGCTACACATGTAAATGTTCTGGAACATTGATATGGGTATTTGAAAAAAAGCAAATTTTGTATTAGATACTAATCCTAAAATAAAATTTCTCCTTGCAAGTCTGTATGACACATCAACACAAATATATAGCTACAACCTTCTTTTCTACTTAAAATAAGCATGAGAATCAGAAAAAGATTATTAAAAATCAAACTGAAGATGAAAATCAATAATAATTGGTTTGTTACAAATCCATTCTTATGATCATAGTTATTTGAGGTAATATATTTTAAAATAGTCACAAATATTGAAATAAATACCTACATATTTCAATAAAAATTATTTTTTATTCTAAATAAACACAAATAGTAATACATGTTATTTTGTTTTTTTAATACAAATTTTTAACAGGTCATATATCTAATTATAATACCTCTAATAGTTATCACATCTTCCTAATTTGTATAAATTACAAGTCAGTTTGTTAGTTTTTTAAATCGAATATTCCATCTAGATGCATGCACCCTTTTAGGTGCCAAGAGATGCATTTAGATGCTCCTAACAGTTCCTACCAAACAGTGTCAGTTTGGTAACACACTCATTGGCCTATTTTAATATGTAACTCATTTGTAAGTAGAATGGTGTTTATGTATTGAATTTAGCTTATTTATATTTGTATAATTTGTTGAAAGTTACATTTTATGTTTTTATCTAGTGCCTAGTGATTTTTGTGAATCACTAAATATCTTACATATCATTAAATAAGACAGTAAATTATTTCTCCACATTTCATTTTATGTATATCCAACAATATTTATTAAATTTGTTGATTGAAATTGACGTTTAAAAGTTGGGTTATGTAAAAATATGTTAGAGTTAGCATAGTACACGATTTTTCTAAACTAAATACATGTTTTATGAAAATATTATAAAGAACTTGTTTATCATTTATAATTATTTTTTATAAAATGTATATACTTATTACAGAATCTTATTCCTAAATATGAATAAATGGTTAAAGGGGATCTATGTCAGTGTAGATGCAAAAGTTCTTGCTGAAGCAGAAAGCAGTAAAAATAAAGAAATGAGCACAATATCAACACCTCAAATAAAAAAGATGATGTACGGTGAATCATATTTATGATATGGATTTATATTTTCTGCTGATAATTATAAAAAACAACTACCTTTATGCTTATTATGCAATAAAACTTTAGTGGCCAAAAGTATGAAGCCTGAAAAATTAGAAAGACATTTGGATACTACGCATTCTGCTTTTTCAAAAAAGCCTATAGAATATTTTCAAAGATTATTAAATTCATCAAATCAAAGTTCAAGTTTATTAAAAAAATATGTTACCGTTCAAGAAAATTACATGCTGGTATCTTGCCAGTCATCATATTTAATAGCAAAACCTAAAAAACTCATGTACAATCAGGGAAAAAACTGGTTTTACCTGTTGCAATATGCATAACAGAAATTATTCATGGAAAAAAGTATGCAGATGAGTTTAAAAAAAATCCTCTTTCTAATGATACGGTAACTAAAAGGATTTTAGAAATTAATTGTGACCAATTTCAGCAACTTATTCAGAGAATCCAAGAAAACCTGAAAATTTCAATTCAGCAGGCTGGACAGACATTATAAATTTGCTTCAACTCTTAGTGTATGTTAAGCACTGTTGTGATGGTAATGCTGTTTTGTTGGTCAACAAACTTTTAAAGTAAATAATTTTTTCAAGGAAGAAGGAACAACTGTATTGTTGTATGTACTGATGGTGCAGCAATGATGAAGTGTCAGCAAGTAGGATTTTTAGAAAAAGTTAAATGTATGAAGAATGAGCAAAAGATTTTTACTCATTGTATGATCCATCATGAAGCATTAGTAGCTAAAAACTTATCTACAGATCTCAGTCTGGTGTTGCAATATGTCATAAAGATTATCAATTTTATAAAATGTCGTGCATTGAATTGTAGATTATTTACAGTTTTATGCAAGGATATGGGATCAGATTACCAACAACTCTTATTACACACAGAAGTTAGATGGTTATCAAAGAGATAAATTTTAAAATGACTAGTACAGCTGAAAAATGAAACTATTATATTTTTATATATAAAAAAAAAAACAACGTAATCTTTCTAATCTCTTTCACAATAAAACTTGGATTGTAAGTTGGGTTGTCCGATATATTTGAGAAATTAAATGAACTAAACATGTCTCTTCAAGATGAGAATGCAAACATTTAAATTTTGTATAATAAAATACATGCATTTAGGAAAAAGATAACCATATGGAAGTCAAGTGTGAAGAATGACATATTCGAAATGTTTTCAAGTACAAATGTCTTTATTAGTGAAAATAATTTGGATAATAATTTAATTAAGAAAAGCACAATTAATCATTTGTCATGTTCACATGAAAAATTTGATACATATTATTCATCAGATCTAAATATGGAACAGTTCACTTCGGTTCAAAAATCCATGGATCAAGTAAAACTTTTGTCTATAAATGCCCAAGAAGAATTTGCCGAACTCAGTTCTGATTTGAGACTTAAAAACGAGTTTAGTAAACAGTCAATAATTTTTTTTTGAGCTCACAATAAAGACAGAATATCCGTTATTGTCTGAATTGGCAATAGCAATCCTTTTGCCATTTGTTAATACTTATTTGTGTGAAATCCCGTTTTCGGTAATGGTAAACATAAAAATTAAACAGAGTAATGTCTTACCAATATTGAAAACGCTTTGCGATCTACTTTGACAAAAACTGAACCAAGATTACATTTATTGTGCCTAAATAGGCAAGCTGATTCATCCCACTAAATTTAATTTTAATGTATCGTTAATAATGTTATTAATATTGTTTTTTTTTTAATTGTTTTTTATAATGATATGTAAGTACTGCAGTCACTTTCATCAAATTTTTAATTCTTGTGATTATTTACACATATTTTCAAAGATGGTTTATTAAATTTATATAATAAAATGTAGACTTCATACAAAGTTATTTTAATATTTTTTTGCACATCGGCGGCGGGGATCGTTGGAAATTTTTTAATTTGGAAGGGAGTCGCGAACCAAAAAAGTTTAAGAACCACTGAACTGATCTAATAGAATAGCATTAAACCAGAGCTGCCGTTTGATCATAATGTGCTATTACAGAGATACTTTAACTTAACTATAAAATTATTTGAAATTCCAGTATTACAAACAATTTTAAGTGCATATATATATATCGATTTTAATTAGTTTTCAAACTTTCGAGAATTTATTTATTTAACTATGAATTGTTTTTAGATTTCGAGAGAAGATTAAGAAACAAATTGACAGGTTGAAATGGAAATTCCATCTAATTAATCAAAATGAGGTTTTTTTTTTTTTTTTCAAACTTTTTTTGGATGGGAATCGATCTACCTAATTCGTCATTTTCGACAATAGTCAAACTACTATAATTAAAGAATTCGAGACAAAAGAATTAATAAATTTTTAAAAATATTAGTATTATTTCTTCAATGAAAATTTCTCGTTACATTCTTAGTAAATATTTTCGAGATTTAATAACCGCTACAAATTTAATTAGAAAAGTTGTAACTAATAATTAAAGATCTTCCTTTAATTTGCTAGACAAATGCTAAAAATTTAAAAATATGAAGTGAATAATTTATTTTTATTAATATTAAACAATAAAAATGTATTTTTTTAAACTAAACAAATATCCGATAATACAGTTCTTTACTAGCGGTCATTCTAAACGCTAATTAACATTCTTCGCCTCGTTGGTCAAGATGATCAGATTAAAAAAGAATTAATTATTTTGTAGCTAATTTCGCGTTATTTTAAATTAAAACATTTTATGAATAAATGTATGTTAATAATTATAACATTTTACTTTAATAACATCATTATTATTATTTCAACAATAATTAAAAAGAAATAAATAATACAATTCTCTTCGGTATTTTTTACGCATGCGCAATACTTTCAGATGTAGAGTAAGTAGAATCCGATAGCTACCTGGAAAGAGTTCTCTCCCCATCGTTGAAAGAGAAAATGAATGACCTATGACCGAAATAAAAAATCACGTGGCAAAACTCCTATCATTATAATGCTTCTGTTATCACATGCTGGACCAAATAGAGTATTAGTGAGTTGTTTAGGCTGTTTACCTGCATTTCTATCAATATGTTTTGAAAGCACACCATGAGTATCGTCAGCACGTTTAACCATGCATGTACATTTTCCATGCTAGCAATCTTTTTTTTAGTTGTAACTCTAGTAATTTTTGATATATCTAATGCACAGAATATATCTTCTGATCGCAACCCTCGTGTTGGAAATGAAGCCACTACGGATTCCACGACAGCTATTATTCCTACTTCCTCTCCGGGAGAGAGTGCTACTTCTACTTTACGAGAATCAGCGACAGATCATGACACCAAAACTCACGATACATCTGATAGTTCTACACAGGATTCCCCAGAAAATGAACCGAATCATGAATCCAGTTTAAGCCACGGATCAGATAGTCATGGGTCTAGTGTTAGCCACGGGCCGGCTAGTCATGCCGGCAATTCCACTGGACATAGTGAAGGACACGGAGGGGGACACCATGAGTACCAGGTAGCGAATTTTGATTTCGCACATGTTGCTACACCTTACATTATTTCATTATGGATTCTTCTGGCTAGTGTGACCAAAATAGGTAAGTAGATTAATTAATATTTTTAATATAAGACTTAAATTAATAGGAGGTGAATATGCAATAAGTAAAGCATCATTTTAAATTATGCGATTAAATTAGTATCCTGTCTGATGATTATAAATATGAATAAATTTATAAAATGTGTATTATTTTAATTCGGCAAATATATATTTGTAAAATGTTAATAGATTTTTATGTAAATGATATGAAACAAGCTAACGTTTATAAGTCATTAACAGAGTAGCATTACCTTTATTAAACATCGTTATGCTAAGTTATAAAACTTGTAACTATGGTGATAAATATTAAGTAATTTAAAAATTTGCTTTTGAAATTTAATGTTAACTAGAGACGTATATGATTTCCTAGAAATTTGTACATATTAAAAATAGGTACGATCAAACATTATTAAATGTGACAGCTGGATTGTTGTGAATGTTTACCGGAAGCTGTAGTTTATTTACCGCTGCAAATAATGCTCCATTCTTATAAATTTATATTTCACAACATTACGTATTAATTCTTGTGAATATTTATAATTCCTTATTACATTAATTATAATTTTAGAAGAAAAAAAAACTTGAATAACTGCTTAAAATTAGTCACTATTATTACAACTAACGTATACCATTAAAAAAAATGCGCTTCGATGGATTAAGAAATTTTACAGTAATCAAAAAGTAGATAAAAAAAAAAAGTGAAGTAATTTAACATAAACAGTGCATGAAGTTATTACATAAAAACGGAAGTTTTAGTTATATCTGATGTTTAAAAAATGTATTATCTATAATATGGATTTTTTTTTTTTAGAATTTGGTAAATACTGTAGTCTGTCAAAATTATAAAGATGCTAGCAAACATAACCGATTGTAAATATAAATCTGCCATAACTTGAAAATTACACTTGAGCTAAGTTGTTGAAAATATTAAGATGCGAAGATTGTTTAACATAAAAATTTACGTACTCAATTTATTATTAGAAACGAGCGCTGATAGAGAAAGCACTTTTTTTAAATAAATAAAAAATCTATAATATACATTAATCATTTATAACTATAAGTTATTACTGTAAAGTGAACTGTTTAAATCTTATGCAACTTTTTAATTTTCGATGATTCCAAGACAGCATGTTTATCTAAAATTTTCATGAGATTTAAGATAAATTGAGGCCGAATTTATGTAATAAAGTCATTTTTAATGTATCTTCTAGGAGTTTTTATAAGTTCTCGGATTAATGTGTATTTACGTGAATATATATTTATCAAGAATATATATTTTTTATGTATGCTTATAAAAATAATAGTCTCAAGTCAATTTTAAATTTTCACTCTTTTCTCTTCCCCTATTGGATTTATTTCATCTAAAAAAAAAAAAAAAAAGGCTAATTAATTTTAATATATTCCTTGCTTGAAGGCATTCTGAATTTGATAGGCAACTGAGTATTATGACCAAGCATGAACACTTCATCATTGCTGAAAATCGTTTGCTGTTTTTTATCTTCTCTTTAACAGTTTATTCTAATATATCAATTTTAGAACTACATCATAAACTTTAACGAATTCATTAAATCATTAAGATGTATATATCTATTTTAAAAGTATATATACATTGTAATGATGTAAGGGATTTAATTAGTTTGTAAAATATATTCAGATTTAGGATGACAAACAATGGCAAATTGCCTTTGATGATGATCAAGTTTTAGTTCCCAGTCTGCCTTTTGGATAAAAAAACTTAATATATATTATTAGGTAATATTTTCTGAAATATAAAAAATAGTGAAATATAGAATAATTTAATCACAAAAGTAGCAAATATTTTAGCTTTAATTTAAACTATTATGACATTGAATAAGCTAGATTTTATGGATTCTTGAAAACAAAGAAATATAATCTGAAAAAAAAAATGCAGTCAAGAATTTAATTTCAGCATTGCTGGCAAGTTGCAAAACAAAGAAAATATTAATACTTACACAAACATTAGCATCAAAAATGGTGAAGGTATTTGAATGAAATAAATGAAGTGATAGTTGCAGAACTTGAATATAAAGATTGTTTAGAAATGACTCATAGATACAATTAAAGTCATCTGCTAAAGTAACTATACTTTGTTTTAGCATATAATTGCTGAAAAAGTTGAAGTTGTGGTTACATAATCTTAATAACAACATTGTTTAAAAATGATTCATAAAAGTAATTAAAGTTACCAGCTAAAGTTGTTATATTTGACACTTGTATTTCATGTGGGAATGGCAAATATTTCTTGCTATTGAGAATTTAGTAGATATTGAGAATATGAGTGAAAAATACGACAGTTGAGTTGGTGTTAATAATGTGATTAGCAACTGTTTTATAGAAAGATATGTAATATATTGAATGGCCATATTCTAGGCTAGTTTATAGATTAGTTTGATCTCTAACACAGAATCTTTTCTAAAAACATCAAGAATACATTGATGCATTAATGATTAGCTCAATATTAATTGAGAATTAATGCATATTTTGTCTGGAGTTGATTCTCATGCCCATTTATTTTATTTTATTTTTGTTTTGTCTCAGTAATATATCAGAAAATTATGAGTGATTTAGAAGTCCAGTAAGGTTGTAACTAATTATCAGTCTTGGGTATATTTAATTCTAACTATATTATATTTCAACTTCATCACTCCTGAAATATTTGGGCAATGGCAGTATCTACTTCAAACTCATTCTCTTTTGTGCTCAAAACTATGGACACATTACACACACACACACCCACACCCACCCACACACACATATATATATCACTTAAGGCAAAGCCATGTATTTTTACAAAAAAATAGAGCTATATATTTAACTTAACTCTCACTAATAAAAATATTATATCTAGTAAATGCCCCATGAACAAAAGCAATGTGCTATTCTAAATCAACCATAATTAAAAAAATAGGAATTAAACATTTATATATATAGAAGACAATAAAATTTTCTTAAAATTGTAACTCTAAATACAATTTATACAAACTACTTTAAAAAACTTTTTAGCAAAACTCTTTAATTGTATATATATACATACACCTATGTTTCGACTGTATGTATATATGTATAAATAAAGAGTTTTGTTAAAAAGTGTTTGAAGTGGTTTGTATAAATTGTATTTATAGGATATTACAACAAAATAAAGAAAAGTGTGATTTTGGTAATATTTCTGAAGAAGTGTAACTTTTTTGCAAATACACAATATAAATATGCATATAGTTATTAATTAACTTGAAATAAATTTTATATTACATATGAAAAATCTCCCATAAAGATTATATATATTTTTTCAACAGCCAAAAACATCTGAATACCCTTTGATTATACAAATTAACATTCTTAGGTCTTTTTCCTGAAGGTTGATCCCTGATATTATGGTCCTGTTTGAAGAGTAGGCTAGTAGGCAATAATGTAGATGAGAGAGATAGCATGGGAACTCTTTGTAAATTGTTCATCACAAAATACTTGACAAGAAAGTAATAATAAACTTGACAGGTAATTTATATAGTTTAAATAAATTGAAGATAGTTCATAACTAACACTAGACTTCTGAGAATAATTTTCAGTTATAGAAAGTATGATTGGCAGTTTTTTAACATTACAAACATCATTAGTTGATTGAGGCAAAACCCCATTAATTCTTTACTGTTGAACTGTTGCTTATTAATGGTTTCTTGATGTAACCTAATGATAGAAGAAATAATTTGAAGGTGCATATTTCAAACAAAGTTTTTTTTTAGCCAAGCATTATTTGATTAATTATGACAGTATGTGGAAAAAAAAAATTAACTTGATTTATAAACTTCCAATTATGTCAGTCATATCCAGATTACAGTTTTTGCACAATAGAACCTTATAGTTTAGTCTAAATAATATTTTCAGTCAACACACTACCTGTTATAAAAGTCTGGACTTTTTTTAAAATGCCATAGAATATTTTTTTTTCTTTTTAAATAAAAAAATAAGCCTTTTTTTTTGTTATATAATTTTTAAATCCTATATCCTATAATTATCTCACACATATGTAAAATCAACTTTTTTCATGCTGCATTCATAATAATAAATCCTGTATTATATTCAAATTCTATTCTAAATATTTGCCTAGTTAATTAAGTAGGTTACTTTGACCTGCTTTTTATGCTTATGAAGGCAAAATGTTGTAGCTTTCTCCAAAGTGTGTGTGTGTGGGGGGGGAGGGTGTTTGCAAGATAGAATGTCATATTAAAAATTACAACTATGGCATTTTGCTATCACATCCTTCCCCGACCCATTGGAGAAAGGTGTGGCATTGTGCCATCACAGCAGGTTTAATATTTAAGTACCTTAAGTAGATTTGCACACATATTTCCAATTCACATTTGCATGTATGTAAAATATACATTTGCAATAAATAAATAAAAATACAATTTTAGTGTAACAAAAATAAATATTAATACATTTTTAGTTTAAAAATAAAAATAGTCATTTGCCAGATCAATGAATTCAATTAATTTAAATGATAATTTACACCCCTCTTATTTTTTTTCTAAAAAAATCAAGCACAACTAATCACTCAGAAGATAAAAATGGCTGTTGTATCATAAATCTTATTAAATTTATATAAAGCACTCTGAAACAGAAAAATGATTGCTTCCATATTGTAAAATTTATTAAATTTACGAATTTAAATATTGTCTTTTGGTTAAATATATTTTTTTTTGTAATAGCTTGTGGCTTCACTGTATATAGTTATATTCTCCAAATTAAAAATATATGGGCTGAAAAACTACATCAGATTAAAAAATCTATGTAAATGAAGATTACAAAGTAATTCTCTTTGATAAAAAGTCAAAATACATAGAATTCTGTCATACTAAATAAAAATCAAAAATCAAACTATCTATATCAATTACTGCAATAAAAAAATTGAATGTTTTATTTTGATTTTCATGAATGTAAAAACTACCTGTTTTTAAATCAATTTGTACTCCCTGCTATTCTTCAAATAAATTTTTTTTATTTATATATATGATAATCTATATATACAATATATATTCTTAAATGTCTTCATTTCCAGTATTTATATTTTATTTATAAACACAAAAAGTGTAAAAAGTTCATTGATGCTTATAAAGTAGTTCAAAATATTGAGATACTAGAATAAATTATACTATAAGAATTGGAAGCAATGATAAACCATATTGCTGATGGACCACTATTATCCTTTGGTATAGTATTATAATGTCTGGTAACATTTTAACCAGGCAAATTTTACTTATAAACATATAATTGTTTTAGTATACTTATATAAAATATTTTTGCTACCCTAAAAGAATAAGTATTGACAAAAAAAATCATATATACATTTTTAATCCAAGACAGGTATTAGTAATGAAGAATTGGTACTTATGTATTAGTCTGGTGGTGAGGTTTTACATATGTATTAGTCTGGCAATATTTATTTGGAAAAATGATGACAACTTTCTTTACAGAAATGATGCAGACATCTAGTAACATGCATTTACATTTTTTGTGAGAAATTATCTTCCACCATCCAAACTTATAAAGTTTTTTTATTTTGAAAAATAACTACCTATAACTTTATTTAGTGGAAATGAAACAAACACACATTCACATTTTTTGCTAGAAGTGATCGTTCAACAAGTAAACTTTTAACACTCTAAATTTATTACAAATGGTAACCAAACCAATATATATATATATATTTAATCATAAAATTCTATCCATTTACAAAATGTTGTTTCTTAACATCACTGTTCTGAACTGAACTTTCTTATCTTGAACCATATTCCATTACAAATGGCTACTCTCTTTCAAGAATCATGAATGAAACACCATCATTGCTTGGTTATAAAATTAGCAGCAAAACCAACATTTTGACTAATGACCTTTTCATTGAAATATCTAATATTCATTCATAAAATTAATTCATTTCCTTTTTAGAAGATTGTAAATGTGTTTAATTTAGTCTTTATATATATATTTGTTTGTGTTGGTAACTTTCATCACCACAGACTAATATGTAAGTACTGAAAAATTTAATTATGGATTGGTTGTTAAGGAAAACAAAATGTTTATATTATTATATAATGAACTGAACTAAAAAACAATTTATATACTGTACATTATTGAATTTTTACATTTAATTTTGATAAATTTATTTTGTAAGTTCATGGGTCCCCTCGTACTGTATGTGTTTGATTCCATATAAGCATATTACAAGTATATATCAATATATATTTATTTTAATATCTTTTCTATATATAATGACATTTAGACTGCCATTTTTCAAGCTAACACATGTTCTATCTATTGTATTAATTTTTTTTTTCAAATATTTTCAGTAAGAATTTTCCATAAAACGTTTTCAGATGTAATAATGCTATATATGGTGCAAAAACTTGAAAAAACATAAAAAGAAAGGAGAAATGAAATTAGGTTTTAGAAATGTGGGTTTTGTGAGAATTAATATTAACATATAAATTAGAAGAGTAAAGTTAGGGATATAAAGAATAGATAAAAATAAATTATTTATTGAGAAAATATTAAAAATGAAAATAAGAATAGGATTAGACAAGAAATTAGAGATACAAATTGTGAAGAATAAATTGAAAGGACTATAAAAAATCTTTTGTTAGTATTTTTCTTGATCTCTTTCTCCATACTACTATTACTCACAAGTATTATGCATGCTTTTTAACTTATGATACCCATACATACCTGTTTAATTGACAATTGTCTTCATTTATGACCCATCTTTTTTCATTTTAGAAATTTTGCATTGTTTAAGGCATTTTTATGTGGATATATATTATATCCCCCTATTCTTTGCTTTATTTTTTAATTATTTTTTTATGATGTTTATAGACTCTCGGTCTGATCATTTAGACATTTTTTTTCTTAAATATTTTTTTTTCTTTAGTTATTGCCAATTTTATCTCAATTTCTTACTTCTAGTAATCTTTAATTGTAGACTGGATTATATGTATTAAAATGAAGAATTATTTGATTATATATATATAGATCTTTGACATAACTTTCTAATAATAATATTTCCGTTTTTTTCTACTCATTAAGAAAACAGATCAATGTCATTTACAATTTTCTAATATTTTTTTTTATTCTCAATTTATTTTTCTGACTATTAGTAATAAATAATTACATAGCCATTTTTTCAAATTTGAACTTATCAAATTTTCTAAAACAGTAATATTACATTCAAATATCAGCCTTTCAAGCTTGAAAGGCTGATATTTGAATGTAATATAATTGTAAACACGGAGCTAGATAAAATAATTGCTTAAAACAGTAATAATATTTTTTAAATACTACAAGTATAGTATATATACCTAAGCTAGATATTGTATTTATATATTGGACTATTTTCATAATCTAATATAAAGTATTGAATGTCTTCAGAAAAATTTAACTTTATTTAAATTTTCAAAGTACATTCAACTATTAATAATAGCACACAAGTTAGTATACACGCAATGTTTCCAGAGGTATTATTTCTCTTCTCTTCATATGTTGCTGACCTGACTAGTGAAAGTACTAGCATGGGAATCAAACCTGGACCCTTAGATTCTTGAATATTGAATTTTAAGATAATGCTCTAACCAAATGAGCCATCCTCCCAAAGGCTATAGTCAGTAGAAATTTCATATAATAATCTACGAGGTTCTTCCCAATTTCTCCACTTTTTCAGGAAAACATTAACTCCTTTCAGTCATCCATTCCATTTTATACAACTGATACACATGACCACATACATGTGAAAAAATAAATGAGCTCCAATCTACATATTTTGTGCTGAATCTGCACTCATAATTTAGTCTGATCATTATCTCTCACACACATATATAATTAGTGCTTGGTTCATATTAAGATACAAAATCTTCAAACTTTAATAAACAGGCTTCAATCTTCTCCATTCTCTAACTCTTCTGCCATCCATATCATTAAAAATCTGACAATGGTATGTTCAAAACCCTTGTTTGCCATTTTTTTGTTGTTGTTGTCATACCCATGTTGATCATAAAGTCATTTTGACCCCATGAAAAGTACTTTTTTATCTATACTAAAAATATTCATGATATTTATTGTTTATTAATACATGAATAATTGACACAAAATTATGCATTTGCCATATTTCTTATTAAAGTTACAGAAAATCTATAGTAAATAAAAATAATATCATTAAAAACAGAATTTATGACTTTAATTTTAATTTTAAATATATAAATATTCAGACATAAATGGATAGAAAAAATTAAGAATATATAATTATTGAATTGAGAAGAAAAAATAAATGAAGTTCTGAGGCAAGAAATTCAGAAAAATAAAATAAAAACAATTGTTGAAGAATAAATTGATTAAAAAATAGGTAGTTTTACATTCATAAAGATCAAAATAAAACATTCAATTTTTTTTATTGCTGTAACTGACATTGATAATTTGTTTTCTTTTATTAGTATAACAGAATCCTATGTATTCTGACTTTTTATCAAAGAATTACATCATAATCTTCACTTACATAGATTTTTAAAAAAAATCTTAATTCATTGATATACATAAGATATTAACAAAAAAAAATGTAAATAAACTAAAAAAAAGTATATATATATATAAATAAAATTCAAAATTTAATAAATCATTTTTCTATTTCAAAGTACTTTACATGATCACATTTAAAAAACAAATTAATACATTTTATGATGCCATTTTTGTACACGATCATATTTATTAATAATGTTTATCAACTTATTTTAAAAGTACATACATTTTATTCTTCACTTTGATGTAATATAGTACTTCACATAATAAAATGATTTCTAAGTGTAAAATTAAATGTTTATGAAATTAAAAAAATATATTTTTCAATTATTACTTTAGTAATGACAGAAAAAGGTCTTGCCAAATGTTATTTAATTCCAACATAATCAAAATCTGAAATGGGTAATGATAAGTAAGGATGACTATATTGATTCTGAAATGGATGAAGATTTAAAAACATCAAAATAAATAGAAATGCTTTCATCTGCTGATAATGAGACTACTATTATGTATCCACAGGAAAACGTTATTGAAAAAAAAGGATATGACCCAGATTTATTTAATTGCCATGAAAATCTGATGATTTGCTTTTTATTTTATTTTAAAAAATAAAGATATTGAGCAGTAAGATTTTATATTTATTTTTAGAATGAATGTATATATATATACACCAAACTTCTTTTTAAAACTTGTTTTTTATATGACTATTATAAAAATAAAATAACATACCAACAGTTCAACTATTTTATAATATAGTCTTTTTCAAGGAACACTAAAAAATAAAAAATACAAATATATAATAATAAATATTAAATATCACATATTCCAAACAAATCCAAAAACATTAAAAAAATACTAAAAATTATCTTTACCTCAACACCTTTTCTATTACAAACAATCTCAAAACTGTATCTAATTTTTTATAGTTATATACCCATCCAAAAATACTCTAAAAACATTTAATTAACAAATCTATTATTTTTTTTTGTATTAGCATTCTATTTAATCCAGGTTTAATTTCACTAATATAAATTCCTTCCTTTATTATTCTTTCATGGTATGACTTTATACATTCTAAAGGCTTTATTTCAAAATCTTTATATTTAAATTTATTCATTTGATTATAAATAGAATTTTTATCACTTAAATGCTGTTTTTATTAAAAGGATGAGTGTTTTGAAAAAATTAATAAAGATAAGAGTATGTTAATGAATAAAAAAATTAATAAAATATTAACAGTAATGAATGAAAAAGATTATATGGAAAAATCAGATATGTATAAATTAAGAATGGATATAAAATGTGCAAAAATTTATGGATTATCTAAAATTCATAAACCAGGAGTTCCAATGAGACTAATTATTAGAAGTTGTAATACTTATTATGAAAATATTTCAAGGTGGATTTATAGAAATATTTTTTAAAAATATATATCATTATATGATAAAAATTGTGTTAATAATTCTACACAATTTATTAATAAATTAAGGATTTTTTTAGATAATAAAATTTTTAAAAATTCATTTTTTGTAAAACTAGATATAGTTAATATGTACACTAACATTGATCCAGAGGTTGCTATATATATATATATTATAACGATCTGGAGGATAGCAGCTTACCATCATCTGCACTACAGGGTGCCATCTAGGCATTTGAACCTAGAAAAATTTATAAAGTAGGCAGATACGTAAGTCAAAAAAATTTTTTTTTAATTTTATTTATATATTTTGATATCCGGTCATTAGCCCATGTCACTAGCTCAGGGAGTAGCAGAGATTTAATAATATAATATCTTATCTAATTATATTTCAATATTAAAAAATAAATAAAATAAGCCACTGCCAGTAATTAACATACAAAAATTTATTTACGCATATATATATATATATATAAGATTTAACATTATTATTTTAATATGTTTACTTTAACATTTAACATTATTTTTACTTTTATTTTAGATTTTTAATTTACATTTTAAATTTTATACTATTATTAGTTCGCACAGATTTGTTTAAAAATGTTGAGTATAGATCGGTTACATAGATTCCACGGTCAAAAACATTTCAAAATAAACATAAATGATCAAAATACAAAATCATTGATACCGTCAATTGCAGAGGGAAATTTATAAATAACCCAATAGCATTCACCATAAGATGCTTGCATTAACACCAATAACTTAAAAGACATCCGAATAAATACATTTTAAATACTCACCGTAAGGTATCAGTATTTACCAAATGACTATATATATTTTGATCGAATATGAAAACCAAAACATAATCAACTGGTAACGAACCCGTGCAAGCGTCTATATCCAACTTAAATTTAATGCATCTTTATTTAGAGTGTCGAGTATGAATAGACTACATAGATTTGCATTTGAAAAGAACATATTCAATCCTTGTTTAACCTTAGGCCAAAGGTTCGCAGTCAAACCAAACTTCAATCCATCTGATATATCGATGTGTTCAATGTAATACGAATACGGCAGCACAATTAGGTTAAGAGAAGAAACTGCTTCTCGTCAGATAGGAATATTACATCTATCTGATGATGAGAGCAATAAAAAAAAAACTCCATAGGAAGGAACTGCGGTCTCCATCTTATAATTCCTCCCATAGGCAAAACGAGTGTGTGCGGCGTATAATAGCGATTCTGCCCATAGCGAATCTCGTACTACATCTACTAATTACACCAATATATCCAATCCATTGACCTAATTCAACTACAAAATGAATAACCTAAGATTACCCTCCCCTAATATAACTTTACAAATCTATATAGCCATTCACGCCTGACTAAGTTTAATATTTATATAACTAGTTTAATGAAAAACAGAAATCATAATAAAATTTAAAGAACAAATAAATAAATAAATGGAAATGATTTAAAATTTAAAAAAAATACATCAAATGACATTATTAATATTAATTTACATTGGTCAGATAGGATTCTATTTGTATTATTTAAATACGGAAAGTTTTTAATTTAATGTTCATTAATTATAAAGTTCTTACGGTTTAAAACAGTTCATCTTTATCTGTTGCTTGCCATTTGAACATGAATTCCCATGCCATCCTAAAAAGATTGGTTGAGTTAGCCGTTGTTTTTTTATTTATTTATCTGGAGGTCTTTTAGTTTAGTTGGTCCTTAATGTAGAAAAAAACCCGATGTCATTTCTCTTTTTTTTTTTTTAACAAAACTGAAGGGATTGAAGAGTGCATCTTTTCAATCCCTTCTCCTTCAACTCCACACTAACACATATAGTCACATTGTAATAACTAATTAATTCTTTTATTTTCAAACCTTTCCTTTTATAATAATTTTGTGGATTAACTCAACATTACGTCATGATGGTGAAAACCTTTTCATTGAGGTCCAATTTCCTGATGGATTTCTTTCATTTGCTAAAAGTTTCTATTGTTTTCCTATCTGACTGATGCTTAAACATTTAAATGCCCAAAGGCTAGTTTACTAATTAAAATAATCATTTCCATTTTACAAAAGATTAATTAATTTGTTTTCAAACTTAAACATATATTTTTATCTCTAAATCTTTTCTGAAAATTTAGTTTTAAACTACTCTTTTTTTAATAAAGTTTTATTTTAATAAATATTTATCTGTGCGATTTTATATATATGCAAGTTTAAGATGATTTTTTAATTTTCAGTTTTTAATTCTTAAAAAAGAAATTTTTATTGGCAAACTTTTTTTTTATTTTTATGTTTACTAATAAAAAATAATGTAACGTATGTATGTGCCCGTTACAATATATATATATGTATGTATATGTATATAAGATAAAGAGTCAAAGTAAAAATAGGTTTTCATTTATATGAGATATTAGTGATTTGTTATAGGGATTTTATTTTGAAATATGGAAATAATTTTTATAAACAAAAAGAGGGTTTAATTATGGATAATAGTCTAAGTGGTTTTTTGGCAGGAGTATATATGGACAATTTTTGAAAATCAATATTTTGTTAGTACTAATAATAAACCACTTTTTTAATGTAAGGTATGTAGATGATTATTTTATAGTATTTAATGGTAATAAAAGAAAGGCAAATAATTTTTTGAAATATATTAATAGTAAAGAGGATAAAATTAAATTTACTATAAAAAAAAAGAAAATATTAATGTTATTGAATATATGGATATTAAGATTATTAAAAAAATTGATAATAATAGTAATGTTATAATAGAAACTTCTGTATATAGAAAGAAAACATTTTTTGGATTATTAAATAATTGGTTATTGGATATTGATAATAATAATAGTAAAGTAAATATTATTAATAATAAAATTCTTAGAGCAATTAAATTATGCTCAAATAATAATTTGTTTAAAAATGAGATTATTATGATAAAGCTGTTTTATAAATGATTATTCTAGAGATATTATTAAACATTTATTTTCTAATAAAATTATTGATAAAATAAAGAATAGAATAAGATTAAATAAGAATAATAATAATAAAAAAAGTAAATTATATTGGTTTTAATACATGAAAAGATTTGTTTGTTAAAGTTAGAAATTATTTAAAATGATTAATAAAAAATATAATATTTTCATTTATTCTGTTTGTAAAAAGAAAAAAATTTTTTTAATTAATAATAATAGGGAATGTGATAATTTAAAGATTATGAATTCAGTTTACATAATAAAATATTTGAATTGTTTTAAAAATAATATAGAAATGTCATATGTTAGGACTACAAAAAATAAATTAGAAACTAAAACAGCATTTAAGTGATAAAAATTCTGCTATTTATAATCATATAAATAAATTTAAATATAAAGATTTTGAAATAAAGCCTTTAGAATGTATAATGTCTACCATGAAAGAATCATAAAGGAAGGAATTTACATTAGTGAAATTAAACCTGAATTAAATAAAATACTAATAGAAAAGAAAAAAGAAAATAATAGATTTGTTATTTAAATGTTTTTAGGGTATTTTTGGATGGGTATATAAATATAAAAAAATTGATAAAGTTTTGAGATTGAATGGTATTGAGGTAAAAAGAATTTTTTTAGTATTTTTTAAATGTTTTTGTATTTGTTTGGAATGTGTTATATTTTATATTTATTATTATATATTTGTATTTTTTAGTGGACCTTGACAAAGACTGTTATAAAATAATCAAAACAGTGTGTTATTTTATTTTTATACTAGTCATATAAAAAGCAGATTTTAAAAAGAAGTTTGATGTATTCATTTATATATATGGAAAATTATGAACTATTTTTGAAAAGAAATACTATTTAGATATTTTAAAATTTGCAGTAAATATATATGTAAATGTGCCTTTTCTATTTATTATTGTTAATTATTATTCTTTAAATTTAGTTTATACTATAATTTTAATTTATACAAGCTTTATATTATTTTAATTGACATTCACAAAATTTTTCAATTTAAGCTTGTCTATACCAAATCAAATAACAAAATATGTAAATATAAATTTCCTAGCAGTTAATATTATATAATACATTGAGATTAATACTTCAACATTGATCTATTAAGTAAATGAAATACTGTTTTCTGTTGAAAAGCTGTAAATTGAAAAATTTCATGAATGTCAATTAAAATAATATAAAGCAGTTTGAAATACTTTGATAAAGTAATATGATGATTTAAAATCTTTCTGATTTCTCTCCAAAGAGTTTAAGATTGGCCTTTATATATAAAGTGAGGTTAAGAGAAACTGATTTTTTTTAAAAAAAAAAAAAACAAGCTTTATCTTGTGCTTTGCATTGAGAGTATTTAATTTACTTAATAAACTAGTGTTGAAATATTAATCTCCACATAATATATTTATATGTTGTAGGAAAAATAAAAAAATTATGCATCTTGTATTTTTTTATCAGTTCTCTCCAGTTTTGCATATTTTTTTGCAAAAGACGGAGTGCTTTGTACCATTCTTTAATATCCCTATTCATATTCTATGAATTCTCCCTCTTTTGCTCATGCCTTTTGCAAAATAAAAAGTTAGGTGCTTGGTCTTCAATCATCATTTAACTCCATTCTACTTAAATGTAATCATGAGATACCTAATGCTAGTTTTAAATAGATTTAGTCTCTTTTAATAATTACATTGTATGTGTATATATATATATATATATATATATATATATATATATATATATATATATATATATATATATATATATATAATATATATATATATATATATATATATATATAAAAAAACTTTTACTTTCAAACTAATGTTTTTAAAATATTGTCTGTGAGTTACAGGCAGTTATCATATATTCTATTCAACTTTAAATAAACTATTCGTTCGACCTTTTTGACAAAAAATGATATTCAAAACATAATCCATCTTCTCTTAACTTACAATTAGTCTGCATTTGTGCATCTAGAGTCCATTGATTACTCAATGCTTATGCAGATGACTCTGAGGTAGATTGATGTAAATTGTATCTTTTTGTTAAAAAATTAAAAATGTATCATTCTTTGCTATTTTTTATTCATTCAAAACTAATATTTGGGGCTACTGAATGACATTATGCATTATATTAAATCATACATATGTTCTTATATACTATCTATATAAAAGATTCACAGTGGAGCCATGAACTACACCATATCTAATTACACTATTTTACTTAGGCACTATTCAAAGAAAAATATAAACAAACAAAAATGTAAATAAAAAAACACATTATAATTCATAAATTTGATAAAAATTCAGCAGCCATTTTTCCTTCTCTGAGCGCAGTATGTAATTATATATATTAATAAATTTTTTTCAGTTAATATTTAAAGCACATATTTTTTTTTCTTTATTATTCTTTCTGAATTTGATATACAGAATTTTGCATAAAATTTTCTGAATGTAATGCTCAAAGTTTTACAAAACTTTAGAACATACTGAAAGTTGATACTAATTTTAAAATATCAAAATAATTAGAGAGATCCTAATATCTTGATAAAGAGACTAGCCTATTTTGTAGATAATTTTTGGCATTCATTAGACTAAAGATTATGGAATAAAGAATAATGTTTCTGTCGTATAATTTTCACTACAATGCTCTCATGCAAAATAGGGACTGGTTTCTATCCACTAATCATAAACATATAACCAAACATGTGAAAAAAGTGTATGATCCCCAAGATTCATTCATCAACTGGCCAAGACCACAATCTTTTACACATATCTTTATCATTGTTCATTGATAAGTATCACTCTTGCTGCTGTCACAACTTTAGCACAAACCCCATTGAATGTATAGTAATAATTTTTGTCATTCATTAGGCTTGAGATTATCCAATAATAAATAATGTTTATGTAGTCTAATATGTTTCTATAAGAGAAAAAAATTACTGAAAAAGAAAAAGAATATTGCCTAGAACATATTTAACAGCTGCTAAAGTCAGACATTTTGCTATTTACTTTATTTTAAAAATAAAAATATGGCCATTAGTTTTTCTTTTTTATTTGTATTGCTTCAATAACACTCAGTAAAACTTATATAAATATGTCCTTTGATTTTATTAATAATTATATTATTATTTTTAAAAAAAAATTGTTTATAAGTTTAATTTATATATGCATATTATACAAATAGAAGGTGTCTATGTTATATAAACATGCATGTTGAAAAGTACTGTATTCTTGCAGTTCAGTAAAACAATATATATTCTATTCTAATCAATGCTTATCAACAAGATGTGAGCTATTATACACTATGTGCATTGAATGCAAGGGGGTCTTGGACAAAATAGTGTAGTTTGTGGCTCCACTGTATCTGTGGTGTGTTATAAGTCATGTGATTTATAAGTATATTATACAGCAATAAATTATTTTAAATTAATCAATTCTAGCTGAACAAAATATCAGAAGAATTAAATCTGATTCACAAATATTTAATGAAAAGAAGAAAAGTGAGGAATTATATTAATGTAGTCTTTTGGAAAAAATATTTTATAAATGCTTTTTAGGTGGTATATTGATTTTAAAAAAGTCTTTTAATAGTTAATGGTATTGGAAAAAGGCTTGTGCTTCAAAATATGGTTATGAAGTTTAATTGGTAATCATTTTGACTGATTGGAAGTACTATTACAAAGAAAACTTGTCTAATAGCTTTTTGAAACTTGCAAGTACAAATATCCTAGTTGAAGTTAATTTTTCCAAGTCTAAAAATGGAAAATGTCATTTTAAAAATAAAGTATTGTTGAAAGAAAAGATATTGACACAATTAAGAAAAATAAAAGTAAGTTCTTGCAGTTAAACTGATATAATCATGATTTTCAATCAATTAATTTTTTTCTATTTTTAATGTTAAAATATCTAATTCAAAATAAAAGCACAAAATTATTTATAAACTTTTTATTTATGAAGTAGTATTGAAACAAAAATTTATATTTGTAATAAAAGCTTGATACCCAGCAATTTTCCAGTTATCCATTTTGATTGAAGTTGGATTACTGGGAGATCTTGGTACCTGTGAGTTTTCAAGTAAATCAAGATGACAGCCCATATTTTTTGATAAATATACAGCTTCCAGGATCTATAATCTACCAAAGATATGTTAGTTGTTAAATTAAAACAAAATTATTAAATAGATTGTTCAATTAAAAAAAAAGGAATAAAATTCAATAAATTTCATTAAGAAGTTTTGTTTCGATTTTTTTTATACTTATAGCATAAGAAGCAATGAGATAATCTTAACATGGATGTACTTTGGTTCAATTCAGTGTGCTTTTTTTTGGCAGCAGTTTTTTTTTTGGTAAATTGCCATACCCTTCTGAAATTGTGCATTAATGGTCATGATATGATTGCACTCCACAGACATGAATAAAGTATAAATGTTATATATTTTTCTATTAATAAATTAATCAAAAAATAAATAAATAAACTGCAAATATTGTAGTTAATTTTTCACAATAATTTCTTTTTTAAAAATAGCAGAAATAAAAAATAAAATGTATATGGAATATGACATTTCCTAGCAGGAATTTTTTGTAAACATTTTTTGGGAGACTCCAAAACTGTAGATTTATCTAAAATATGGACTGCCATCTTGGTTTACTTGAAAACTCACGAGTATCCAAACATTTTATAATTTCTGAATAACTTAAATTGTTTGTTTTTGCATTTGAGATTTCTTAGAATCATACTAAGTCAATATTTTATTTGACAAATTACCTTCTAACAGAAAAACTCACATGACTTCAAATGATAATTATAGAAAATATAACTTTTTGTACCATGGCCTTCATTATTTAAAATATTTTTTTAGAAATTTTGTAGAAACAATGCAAGGAATTTATCTGTACCAATGACATTATCCTGTCATTACAGAAGAAATCCTTACCCGAAATAAAAAAAAATTTTTTAATAAGAATATAATCACTTTAAAATATTTTTTAAACACTGAAACTTTATCTAATAGCAAAACAATAATATGTTCTATTTCCATACAACATTTTGTAAATTAAATGTAACTTTCTATAATAATAGAATGACATGTTATTATTAGAAATGTATAGATTTTTTCCCCTTGTATATTGGAAAGTTGACTGGCATTATTATAAGGATAGTTGTTTTTAGCAATAATGTATTCTTCTGCTAAATATTTGACCTGTATTTGAGAAAACATACTCATTAAACTTATTAAATTAAATAATACCAGCAAACATCTACTCTTTTGCAGTGTCTTTCTACCCTTTGACATATTTTTGCACCAGATATCAGAAGACAAATTGTCTCATAGAAAATATATTAAGTATTAAGTAGATCAGAAACAAATTCAAAATAATTCAAGATAGTTCTACCATCTAGGATATACATTAAATAAAAATTTATCTAGACATTCACAGGGTCTTAATGATAAATTCAGAATTAGTTCAGGCTACTGGACCTTATCTACTTCAGAAGTATAATTTAATAATCTCTCACTTATAGTAGTAGTGGACAAATATAAACTTGAATCATAATTAGTGATTGAATATTTAATCATGGCAAAATTAAAACACATGTGTAAAAAAATTCATACAATAAATAAACAATATACTTAGTCTTGATTAAACTATTGTAAGTTTTAATTGAAAATTTACACTTACTATAATTGAAACCCTTGGGTTGATTGAATTATGATCTTATTATCATGAAAATCTTTTTTATTTTAGATTTAAAACAGGCAAAACTCACTATACATATTGCCACACACAGCAAGCTAGAGTAATCAATGGATGCCAGAAGGCTTATGCATAAAATCTCTATCTAGTGCCTACTCATCCAATATCCCCAGACTAGTTTCTGGCTTATGGCCTTCATCAGTGAGGAGCCTTGGATCTGAGAGCACTGTACCTAGATCTTAGGATATCATGTGATGTTTATTTTAGATTTACTTAACAGGTTTTTATTTTATCAATTTGATAATAGTGATTAGTTATCTTTTTGATTTTATCTTAGTGAAAAAGGTTATAAATCGTTGGAGCTTAACAATTGCTGCTGAAACTAAGGAGAAAAATAAGTGAATAATCAATTCATTTGTTACAATGATTTTAAAGATATCAACACTAACTACAAATAACAGTTTGAGTTCCTCAAATTTACTTTAGTTTTAAATAATAATAAAATGGATGTTGATATTACCTGAAAAATTATAAATCCCTGAATGCAATCGCTGCAGTTCTTTATTAATTAATAATCACTTAATCATTAACCTGCATGATTTGGAAACAGACTCTGGGACATAAGATCATGGATCTCATATGTGTCACTTCTGGTGCTTCAACTTCTTATGAACTTCTAGTGATAAACCATTCAATTACTTTTTTATTTAAATATTGCATACTTGGAAAGTAGCTAATTAGAGAAAAAATATTCATTTAAAAGATTTGATCTGATTTCTGGACTGATGGATAGATGCAATAGAATTGAGCTAAGATAAAAGATGCAATGATAATCTATAAAAAAAATATAAATTCAACATATACAACTCTGTGGAGAAGATTATTTATTATTTGCATACTATCAAGAAAGATGCTATTCTTCTGTATTCTGACACCTATAAAAATATCTTTCTAGGTTTAACTCATTATAATAGCTTAATTTGAAATGAAATAGGACCAATTTTTTTTCAATAAATTTCAATAAAGGAGCTAGTATAGGTTAAAGGAGAATTTTTTTTAGCCTCAAGAATTGTCAATTCCTGGCATTATCAAAAGGTAAAGTTATCTCTGTTTACATGGATTAATCTTTTAACTTTCATTTTTTCCCATGAAAATATATATATTTAATGTGATGTGTATGTATATATATATATATATATATTTAATGTGATGTGTATGTATATATATATATTCTGTATGTTATCATTTTTAACAATAACATATATAACAAATGAATTTATCTGAATGCCATAATGTTAATGGAATATTTTAACACATCAATAAAAGCAAATGATGCCTCTGTAGAAGTACATTCACATCAAAACATATTTTAAATTCAGTTATACCTAACATATATTTTTCTTTAATAAATTTGATCATTGAATACTAAGTATCATGGCTTCATCAAATATCAAAGCAAATAGCTAATAATGTGTTCAAATTAAAATTGGATGTATTTTAATAGATGTCTTTCATTATAGAAAAACTTGAATTTGATATTTTTAGTATGATACCCCCTCCCAATCAGTAATGAAAGTCACATCTCTTTATATCTGTATCATTGTTCCCATTAATCTGACAAAATCTGCAACTTTCATCTTCCAGTTGGTAAATATCCACTAACCAACTAGTAACTGAATATCTGGCTATAGACTGTCTATTTTAAGGAATGATTCTAAGTCTGCTTGTCAACAGAAAAAAAATTACATTCACTTGATCAAGACTCAAACCCTAGATTATGCGTATGCCATGTACTATTGACCACTAATGTGAGAAATTCTAAATTTAATAAAAGGGATGCTTTATCAAGAAATAAAATTGTTAACAGATAAAACTATAGGATATTAAATTTACAGTTAAAACATATACAAAATATAAAAGACTGATTGACAAATGAAGGCAAATTAACATGCATATTAAAAATCTGACAATTAATTGCATGTAATAAGCAGTTTATTAGTTCTCTGCAGTTTAAAAATGTTTGTAATTCCATTAATATGATATAATGATAACATAATGGCATATGAAATAAAGTAAATATTGATAAACATTAACCGTAGTTAATTTTTTTCAGAGATGACACATATTTTATTAACAAAATTATAAACCAGTTATCAGATTAAGAAAATTGAATAAAAAAATGCAAAGAGTCAATTTTTGTTTTTTTTATTTGGATTGATTAGTAGGGTCATTTTTATAATTTATATTTATTTTGTTAACATATGATTACTAGTATCATTAATATTGATTTATTTTATCTTATAAGAAATATCCTTTCAACAAATGCCTTTTTAATAATAATAATAATAATAATAATAATAATAATAATAATAATAATAATAATAATAATAATAATAATAATAATAATAATAATAATAATAATAATAATAATAATAATAATAATAATAATAATAATAATAATAATAATAATAATAATAATAATAATAATACTAAACATCACATGATCACTATCTCATACTAGCACAATAATTGTTATTAAACAATTCAAAACAAAACAACACTCTCCATATAGTAGTGCCATCTTGTGCTAACAAGAGCAATCAATGGATGCCAGAAGGCTTGTGCATAAAATCCCTATCCAATGCCTACTCATCCAATATCCCCAGACTAGTTTCTGGCTTGTGGCCTTCATCAGTGAGGAGCCTTGGATCTGAGAGCACTGCACCTAGATCTTAGGATCTAATGCAACCCTCCAGCACCCACCTTTTAACTCTATTTAACTACAAAACTATGAGAATGAAATTGAAAACACTATTAATATTTTCAATCCAAGCTCAATAGCTTATATAGTCATATGGGTCTGAACTCAATCCAAGGCTCCTCACTGATGAAGGCCACAAGCCAGAAACTAGTCTGGGGATATTGGATGAGTAGGCATTGGATAGGGATTTTATGCACAAGCCTTCTGGCATCCATTGATTGCTCTTGTTAGCACAAGATGGCACTACTATATGGAGAGTGTTGTTTTGTTTTGAATTGTTTAATAACAATTATTGTGCTAGTATGAGATAGTGATCATGTGATGTTTAGTGGTTTAACACCAATCCTGCCTAATAGGATAATGGTGGCTATGGTTGTTAAAGAGCCAAAGACACCAAAATGTATGGGTGCTGAATTGAGTTCAGACCCATATGACTATATAAGCTATTGAGCTTGGATTGAAAATATTAATAGTGTTTTCAATTTCATTCTCATAGTTTTGTAGTTAAATAGAGTTAAAAGGTGGGTGCTGGAGGGTTGCATTAGATCCTAAGATCTAGGTGCAGTGCTCTCAGATCCAAGGCTCCTCACTGATGAAGGTCACAAGCCAGAAACTAGTCTGGGGATATTGGATGAGTAGGCATTGGATAGGGATTTTATGCACAAGCCTTCTGGCATCCATTGATTGCTCTTGTTAGCACAAGATGGCACTACTATATGGAGAGTGTTGTTTTGTTTTGAATTGTTTAATAATAATAATAATAATAATAATAATAATAATAATAATAATAATAATAATAATAATAACAACAACAACAACAACAACAACAACAGTAAAACAATGTCCATAAAATATTGCTAGGATTTGTTTGATGTGTTAGTCACTAGTAAAATATTTTAAGAGATTTGTAAAAACGATATATAGTCAGATCAAGTGAAGTTGAAATACTGAAATGTCTGGCAGAGTTCAATCAACTTATTCAATTGATAAGTATGAGTTTTTATTTTAATTCTCTTATTTGGGAAAGCAATTTAGAAACTTTCAGCTTTCCAATCAATCAATGTTAGTATTAAACCAATTTCTGAAAACATATTGCTACTAATAATTATTAGATTTAGTTCACTTATTATTAAATATATAATTATGTAAAACTTCATATAAATTTTATAATATTGTTTTAAATATATAAATAATTGTTAGGCTCATTACATGAAAAGATACATGATATTATAATAGCATGATGATTCAAATCGATCGATTACAGTGAGATGTTTTAAAAAATTTTCACCATTGGGATTTTTCTACAAATTTTTAGGAATTTATCACTAGGTGCTAAACACAGGGTGCTCTAAATTTTAAGCTTCTAGAACAAATTATTATAAGAAATCTAAATAATAGAAAACATGTACCAATAATGATTAAGTGTGTCAAGCGTTGTTAGCAGAGAGGTCAGTGCAGTCGCCTTGCAAGCAAGCAGTTGGTTGCAGACAGTTGTTGCGGGTTTACCTCTCTACCAATGCTATGACATATGAAAAAAAAATAATGATTAAGTGCTATTGATTTGTTGTTGCACCTTATTACCAATCTTTGGATATAGAACTTAACTTATATGCATACACTTAAAACCTAACAAATACCATTTAGAAAGCCAGATATATAAAAATAAAAATGACCTTTCTTGTTGCTGAATTAGATTTACAGAGTGAAAAAAATATCATACGGTAATATACAGTATAGTTGATGGTACAAAATATTAAACACCTCCTCTTATAATATGTTGAAATTATTTACCTGTTGTCTTGTCGAAATAATTACCTTATACCAAGATAGATTCTTGAAAAATTAATTTTCAGTTTTTTCATAATGTACAAAATTAATCGGTAGGATGTTATTGACAACTGAAAACATACTATGGATTAATGTACGTAATCTATATACATTTATTAAAAGAGGATTATTCTCAATGAATTTAAAGATAGCCTACAACTTTATTACTACATCAGCAGTAAGTATACTGTTGTCATTTCTTAAAAGTAATGTTAAAAAATTAATGGCAATATGAAATGATTGTGTGTGTGTGTATATATATTTGATATAAAAAATATTAAAGTCAATTTTCATGTAGATAGATCTGCTAACCGTATCTATTACTTTAATATCAATAACCAAACAATTTATGACTTCATCCTAGATATTCTTATGTTATTTTTTTTAAAAGCTTTACTTTTTAGGTCATTGAATTACAGATTAAAGTAAATGAATAATTTAATATTTGTTTAAATGTAAAATTTAGATTCTAATTTTTTTTTGCTGTGTTACTTTTTCTATCGTTGTCAATACAATATTTAATAATTCAATATTATTTTTTTAATATAAACTCTGCTATAGAAAAAATAAGTTGAAATTTGAGCTATGTACCTAGAATTGATTCATGCCTAATCAATTAAAAAGATTAATAGCTCTAACCTGGTTGCTTTTATCTACGATAATTTAAAGTTATATATATATTTCCAATTGTTTAATAGGTCTTCTATAAATATAAAAAACTTTTTAAATAGTTTTAAACTGCATGCAATAAATAAAAGCTAACTAACACATTAAAAAAAGTAATATCATTTCAGATCTATTTACTGTCTTTTGTATTTGATATTATGGATCATTTGGTCTAATGATGTAACCTTATTTTTTATTTTATTTTCTAAATAACATTTTTTAATCTCCATTTGTTCCCTCTGTCTTGTCTTTATATATCTTTATCATTATATATATATATTTGTCCTTGATGTGATAGAGTAGTGGTCACGAAAGTAAAAGTTCATGGATTATAGTTCAACCCTGTCACTTTCGGTGCTCATGTATCACATGATTTCCGGAACAATAAATTTTCCCATTGTATATAATATGTATAAGCCCTTATAGCAAAATACAAACTTCTTTTCTACATTAACTATTTTATTTAAAATTATATGCCTATATTGAATGTTCGTATATGGCTAGTTATGTACTATCCAGTTTTGTTTTTAATTTAAAAATATTTGTAATTATTTTATAATTTTAAAATATCACATGTAATGCAATTTATCAGCTGCTGTGGGTAACATTTTTTAAAAATAATATTTATTCAGTTAAGTAATGTATTATTAACTTTGGTTTCTTTCATATATATTGACACAAGACCAAGGGCTTGATAGTAGAATTTGCTGCTTGCTACTCTCTAATTTGTGCCTTAAAAGTTGATACAATTCAAGACTTTACATTAAATAAATTATTTATATGGATTTAACTTTAAATTTGAAATATATATATATTTACGTTATAAAATAATAATTGCTCAAGATTTTACATGAAATTCGAGTACTGGAATGTGATCTTTAGATTCCACTATTCCATTAAATCATGCACGACTAGATTTTTTTTTATGAAGTATGCTTATTTTTTATGAAGTATGCTTATTTTTTATGCATAAAAAAAGAAATATAGATAAACTACTGTTAATTCAACTCCCTATATTTTGGTAATTTATAATATCTGGATAAAATTATAATATGGACTTTTAACTTTTTACAATTGCTAAAATCTTTCTGTTTTATCATACGTTATGATTTAACATTTTTTATTTGATCTTATATTTACACTTATTAAAAAAATAATTATAAATACATGCATTTGAAAATAAAATTAAAGAAAAAAAATCATTTAAATAATGTCTAGTTGTTATGAGCAGTTTCTAGTTTGCCTTTTTATCAATTTTATTTTTCCCCTAAAAAAGTTTAGCTGTCTATAATTTGTCAAGAGAGAGAACGAGTAATGAGAAAATTTTATTGTTAAATAGACTTGCATCACATTAAGCTTTTAAAAATAAGTTTTTTGTAAAAAAAAAACATGGGAAAACTAAGCAATAAATTTTTATTTGTTATTATTTTGTTTGTTGTTATTATTTTGATTATATAAGTACAGTGAAGGTCAGTAGATATTACTTTAGTTATATGCTATCAAATATTTACATAAAAGTGAAAACATTAAAATTTACAAATTTAATAAATTTTATATTATGCCAGTAGCCAGCATTCATATTGATTAGTGTTTTTTTTTTTGGCATACATTAAAAGCACATTTTACTCTTCACTAAATTATCATCTGAATTTGATGTATATCATGTAACTGAATGTTTTCTCAGCATAAAATTAAAGTTCTATCAAATTTAATACTATTCATAAAATATCTTTTGTAAGCAATAAAATGAAAGTCATCAATTTAGTAGTGACATAAAAAAAACTATAAGTTATTCTTATATTGCATCAGAAAGTTTAAGGTTTGAAGAGTTTAAATGAGAATTTGAAATGGATAATGGCTAATAGATAAGATTGCATAGATTTTGAAGTTGTTACAGATTTAAAAACATCAAAACAAATAAAGAGGCATCAGTCTTCTTAGAACATATTTAATTGTAATCAATATCTGACATTTTTCTATTCCTTTTATTTTTAAAAAATAAAACATAGCACAATAAGTTATTATTTTTATTTTTTGAATGAATACAAATGAGTAATCATGTACACAAATATATATGCAAATGTGCTCTTACTATATTTTTAATTTTGCTTATACTATAATTTTAATTTTTATATGCATGTTATACACATAGAAAAACATCTGTGCTATATATATATATATATAATAGAAAGTCAGATGTCACATGACTTATATATAGCTTGCACTTACAAATATGTAAAATTAAGAGCATGCTAATGAGCTCTAAACAGCTTTTTTTTATTTATGATAAATGCTACTACAAGAGAAGGCATTCAAATCATTTTTATCTTGGATTGTCCCCATCCCCAGACCAGTTTCGACCTATGGGTCTCTTCAGTGAGGAGTTGGGACATTAGATTCAAAAAACCAACTCAAGCAAAGCATCTAAAATTTAATTGTTAGAAGAAAGATCTGAAACTTTTAGACATCTACATGTCTTTAAAGTCAGCTCTCCAACTGAAAAAATCATATGGGCCTGAACTTCATTCAGATACTCCATATATTAGTAGGCTTAGCCATTTAATTTAGCCAAAGCCCCAACAGCAAAATAATAATAGTAATAATAAAAAGTCAGGTGTCACATGACTTATATATAGCTTGCACTTACAAATATGTAAAATTAAGAGCATGCTAATGACCTCTAAACAAGCTTTTTATTTATTTGTGATAAATGCATGCTTTTAATTTTACATATTTGTAAGTGCAAACTATATATAAGTCATGTGATATTTGACTTTTTATTATTACTATTATTATTTTGCTGTTGGGGCTTTGGCTAAATTAAATGGCTAAGCCTACTAATATATGGAGTATATGAATGAAGTTCAGGCCCATATGATTTTTTCAGTTGGAGAGCTGACTTTAAAGACATTTATATGTCTAAAAGTTGCAGATCTTCTAATAATTAAATTTTAGATAAATGCTTTGCTTGAGTTAGTTTTTTGAATATAATGTCCCAACTCCTCACTGAAGAGACCCATAGGTCAAAACCAGTCTGGGGATGGGGACAATCCAAGATAAAAATGGTTTGAATGCCTTCTCTTGTAGTAGCATGCTCTTAATTTTATATATATATATATGTGTGTGTGTGTGTGTGTAGAAAAGTACACCTTTAAGTCAGTAAAGAATACATATTCTATTGTACCAAAGCTTATTAATAAAACATGAGCTATTATATTCAATGTGCAATATACACAATGAGGACTTGGAACAAAGTATAACAGATATCGATCCTGATTTAGTTTGTACTCATGGTCATTTTGAAATCTAAAAACCATCGCTGACATATTCAATTGATAAATGACATAAATATTGAATAAAAGTATTTTAAATTCATATTTTAGAAATTATAAGCTAGTAAAAATAATTATAAGCTAGTGAAAATAATATACTTTATTTTATTAGAAATTTTTTTAAAAATTTATCTTCATAAAATATTGAATTTGATGGTGCAAAGCATCAGAATTTGCAGGGATTGGGAAGGATGATTCGGATGATATGAAGTATCAGCGAAATGTTGCAAAAGTCTGATCAAACCAAGCTTATAATTTCCAAATACTAAAATATTATATTGTATCCCCATATGAAATGAAGCATATTATTTTTACTAGCTTATAATTTCTAAAATATGGATTTAAAGTACTTTTATTCAATTGTCAGCAGTAGTTTTGGCTGGTCTTTAGATTTCAAAATGGCTGTGAGTGCAAACTAAATCAGCACCCAGATATATCTTCACTATATACAAAATGTTTTGTATAAATAGTGTAGTTATATTTATTAAGTCCCCTGCTTGAAGACATATTGGAATAAATAGTCATAAGATACTATGGCCAAATGATAATATTTGATAATCACCAATAATAATTTCCATTTTCTGTCACACTTGTATCAGAATTTACTTTAGCAATCCAAATGTTGGAATCTGCATCATAAAATAGTGAAATCTATTGCATTATTAAGAACAGATTAAAATAAATAATTGCAAATCTAAATAAATATTAGAAGTAAAAAATGATTATGGATTTTAATGCATTTTACATATTGTATCTTAAGATATAAAAGACTTCGTTATTTTATAATGTAGTTTCAAATTTGAAACATTACAGTTTAGAAGTGACTTAAGTAACATAGAATCATAATAAAGTAAATCTAGAAAATTAAAAAGAAATAATACCAATATCATTCATCTTAAATGAAGTAAAATTCTTATTAAAGCTTATGAAATAATCTCAATTAATAAGATGTAAACAATAGCAAACTGCATTGTCTGTGATTAAGTTTTTTTCTTGATATATGATCTTATCTTTTTATATTGTCTGCCATTGAGATAGCATTGTTCCACTGATTGAAATAGTTTATTGATTAAACAATAAATAATTAGTACCCCAGTCATGAGGTAAAAGAGGCTCAAATTTTTACTCAATTGTTAGGTTCTCCAGATCTTTGGAAATCTGGCCAATAAGAAGGATAATATTCTTTCTCTTGCTTGCTTTCTAGCAATCTAATTCGTTCAAAAATTTCCCCCAAATTAAAACTTTTTTTTTCCATTTTAATTCTGAAGATAAACTTTATGTACTTTACAATGGCAAAGCCTATATATCATCATCATCATTATTGTTGTTATTATTACTGTTATTATTATTGTTATTATTTTGTGTTCATCACATAACATTCTTCTGTTTGGAAAAGCTGATTATTATAGATAAAATAACTGAAACACAGGCTTATTATATACCTGTATCTATATATGTAATATATAACTTTTAAAAAAAAAAAAAATATTTTTTCATAATAAAACAAATATGTTGGTTTGAGCGCGTGTGCTTATATTTATTTAACACTTACATGTGCATTTCCACTCTTCTCATGATCTGGTTTCCTATTTATATTTAAGATACAAGTTATACTTTAATGTTTTAAAGATTACTATTTAATTTATATCTATAACAATATTTTGTTAGTTAATGATCTTGAAAAATTAATTCCCTTATTTTTTCTTTCATTTTTATTATTATTGTTGTTGTTGTTATTATTATTTCTTTTATTAGATTGCCATTTTGAACTAAATTTTTCAATATATATCTGAATGTGTAATAAAGTATGCAGTTGAATTATCTGATAACGATTGATTAAAATTGGTTCCTAAGCTAATATGGAAAATAAAAAATGAACTCAAGCAGATGTTTATATAAGGATTTTGAAGAAAAACATCTGCTCTGAAGTCCTGCTAGTAACTAGAGTCCTTTTAAACTTAGGCTGTCAATTTTAGTTGGTGGTTACCTAGTAACACCATTGCTAAATATTTTTTACTGGTTATTATACAGTTTTTTTTCAACTTATTTTACATGGAAATCTTAAATAATATTTAAAAATATTTAATTTAATATACAGACATATATATATATTGTGATTAGATAAATCCAAATTACAAAAAAATCAAGTATTATTTGAGTTTGAATTTCAATCAATTAAAAAAAATTAAATCAGAATCAATAAATAAGTTGAATGACGATGTTGTTGATAACCTTGTAACATATAAGTTAAAAAAAAGAGTAAGAAAATAAGAATGTAATAGGGGGCATGTTATTGAGAATCTCTTGATAAACCATATTTGTTAATGTAGAGTAGTTAAACTCACTAATTTTTGTTTTAAGAATAAAAAATAAATTGTCCATTGTAGGAGATTCATTAGTGATATACAGCCAATTATTTAAAAGAAAAGTATTACGAGAAAATTTGTGATGCTGCTTCATATTTTTTCAAAAATAGATGAAAGCATTCTGAGTTCGCAGACTTTTTTTTTTAAAACAAAAAACTAGATTACTATCACTTTTCTTAACTGCTATGATTATATAAACAAAAACAAATCATATGACAGAAACTGTATAATAAAATCATGTAATTTTAAAGATTTTTTTTTTTAAGAAAAGATAAGAAAAAAAGATCATTTATAATTCGTATAAAACAATTATATATATATGAATTCTTATCAATCTAAGAAAAAAAAATTAAGTATGAATAAAATTTATTTTGACTATTTTTACAGCCGTAACAAAATATGAATGCCTATTTACAATATTTCTCTAAAGTCAGAATATTGATGGTCCAAATTTTTGATTAATGTGATATACCGTTTATGATCACATGTTGCGAATCACTAAGAACATCTCTGACACTGGTTTAGTAACTTCAAAGTAAAAAATTGTCTGTGAACTCTTAATAAACATAATGATAAAACATTTCTTCAGATTATTTTGTTTCTTATTTGTTTATTGGGCTTGGGCCATGACATATTTATAATTGTGACAATTGAATCTATCTATTTGATTTATTTTTATTTTTACTTTCTGAACACTATATTAGTGATACCACTGCTAATGGATAGGAAGTAGTTTTGAATTTGTTTGAAACTTATACCCCGTATTTCGTTTTTTTATAACTATTTTTAAAAATTAAACTACTAAATATAGAATTTTATTTATATAACATTTATTATTGGGTACATGTTCTTTTTTTTTTTTAATGATGGTTAATAAAATAGTACATTTAATTGGTAAAAATAATCAGTATAATTAGATTGTATTATACTGGTTGACCCTGAATTTATATTGTAGATAAAGCATTTCCTTTTCGGAAAAATTCTATGTATAATGATTTTAAATAGTAATTTTGTATTAAACCTAATACAATAATAAATTTCTTCAATATATATACATACCCATGCGCGCACCAGAAACATAATCAGAATTTTTAAAATGTGGTTGCTGTTTTTGCACACATTGATATATATTTTTTATCTTATAAAATGTTAATGAGTCAATAAAAACTATCTTTCTTATGGAGTATTTTAACATTAAATGTTATGTATGGATTTTTTTATTATTATATCATTAATCATTAATGCACTGAATAGATCATAAATGGAAAAATTCTCTGAAACTTCATGAAATCTCACAAAATAAAACCATTTCAAATAAATAAAAAGCCATTAAATGGGATTGATTTCTAGAATATAAGTGAGTATTCTATTTTTAGTATACAGTAGAATACAGTTATTTTAAATGCATTTTATATACCTGGAGTCAAGGTGTGATATAGGGGATTTGAACACAGACTTTCAAGCTAACTTTAGTCATTCACTCTACCTTTTACAGCCAGTTCACATTCCCACACACATCATCAGAATTTCGGTGGTATGGATAGCTGAAAAGTAGATGGCGGGAGTATATTGAAGCCTGTCTATTAAAATATGAAGATTTGCTAACTTAATATAAAACGAGCACTGATTATATATATATGTGGGAGATGACGATCTGAACCAACTGATGAGTGCTGGTTCAGCACGAAATACATATATTGATGATTATTTATCTTTTCCACATGTGTGTGGTCATACGTATCTGTTGTATAAGATAGAGTGGATGGCTGAAGGTAGCTTGAAAGTCTGTGTTCAACTCTCCTATATAGAATACAGTTATGTTTATATGCACATGTGGTAGTGCATTTTCAATTACAATATGTCATCAATAATTTTAATTTTTTTCAATGTGTAGCATGGCCTAGATATGTAATTGAAAATCATCAAAAAAATCTGAACAAAATATAGGTCACCTATCTTTTGGAAAGTCATGAGCTCTTATTAGGACTTGCATAAAAATGTCGATTTACTAGAAAAAAACTACTAAGTACAGAAATCAAAGAAACTGTGAAAAGAGATGAAAATATATAATCATTGTAACATCTGGAATTTATGTGCAAAGACTTTTTTATTGGCTTTATGTATTTGTAAGTATAATTTATAGCCAGTTCTGCACAATTTGGAACAATGGTAGAGCATTCAACTTGGGATCAGGAGATCCCAGGAGCAATTCTGATTCTAGAACTTCTTATGAACTCCCGAGCAATAAAGTTATTAGTCTTTTTTCACCCTGAACAGTTTGAAATAGCAGTAGAGTGTCTGATTTGGGATTGGGAAGTCCCAAGATCAATTCTGGCACTTGAACTTCTTATGAACTTCCAAGCAATAAATATTTTACCATGCCCAAAAAATCTCATTACTTTCAATCTACAAATATTAGTTTTACACAGAAATAAAACTCTCCATACAGTAGTGCCACCCAGTGCAAAACAATAATCAATGGATGCAGGAGAGTTTGTGCATAAAATCCCTATCTAGTGCCTACTCATCTAATATCCCCAGAGTAGTTTCTAGCTTTTGGTTTTCATCAGTGAGAAGCATAAAGAATGGTGACCATGTGATGTCTGTTGGTTTAATATTAGTTTTAAGAAGAAAGTTTATATATGAAATTAAATTTTAGTTTCTTGCAGTTGTTATACCTCAAAATAAATATTTAATGTTAATGAGATAGGAGTTTATTAAAAAATAATCCCATTGGGCACTTAACTTTAAAGCACCTAATGACACTATGATTTCTCTTGTAACACAATGCAATTGTAATAAAAAGTTGAAGCTATTATTAGTTATAAAAATGAAAATTGCCAGACAAGTTGAAAAATAGTTATTTGGAAGTTTAATAAGAAAAAAAGTCTTATATTCACATTGGCACCTATTATGAAATCCTTAGATTAATGGGTGATAGAGATAGACTGGTGTTTTAAAAATTGATAGATTGCATCTTTCTTTTAAAAATATAATTAAAAGGTAATCATGAAAACTGTGCAATAGTTTTGGAAGAATGTTCATATTTTGGACTACAATGAACCTTTTGGTTAAATTCTAATTCTCTCGACTTCTTATTTATGAATGAATGCCAGGAAAATTTATAATCAGAAGTTCTCATTTTATATAAAGATATTGAAGACTTGTGATAAAATGGACTGCAGTGAATCCCAGGAATTACTGGAAGCCATTCATAAAGAAAAAACTAAAGAAGAGAATGAAATTGTGAAATTAAAAAAATGGAGCTTATAATAGAAAACCCATATGAATTTTTGGACAAAAGTTGAGGATACAGTACATGTTAAAAAAAAAAAAAAATCACGTTCACAATTAAATGTAAAATAAAAATTGTAATTGTCTTAATATTTGAATTATCTCAAATATTAATAAAACATGGATGACATTTCATTTTTTTTTTTAAATAAAAAAAATAGTATACAATGATTTTTTAATACATAAAATTTTGTTTATTTTTATAATTTTTGTGTTTATTTAAATAATAGTTTTTATTTATTTTATATTTTTAAATAACTGCATTGCACCGTACTATTTTTTTTTATAACATTTTGAGCAGGGGTTCTCAATCTTTTTGCTTCCCTACCCTCTTGACTTTTAATAAATTATCCAGTACTTCTTATTCATTATAATAAAAAATAAAAAGCTATACATAAATACTTTATTCAGTAGACAAATCTTAGCTGAGCATTTTGAGTTATGGACCCTGCAATGAGAAAAAGTCTGTGCAACCTCAATGTGTTCGGCGAAAAGAGACCTGAAATGTTGCTGGAGTGACTGAGAGACAGTACCAATATGGAGTAGTCTGGAAATGTTGGTAACATAACTAATTTTGGAATATGTTAATAGCATAATATACTTACCTGCTATTCATGTACCCCTGGACAAGCTTCCTGTACCCTAGTTTGGGAACCCTGCCTTAAAGCTATTTTATATATCAATACTATATATAGAAGGTTTTGTGTCAATTGATATAGGGTCTGGTATTCCCTATTAAATTATGTTAAAACATTTATGTATAATAGTATATGCTTTTTTTTTTTCATTTAATAAAATAAATACTTTTTTTATTCAGGAAATCTGCATCTCCTCTTCAAGAAAAAAATCACTTTAATGCAGCGATAACTTCTTAGCAGAAAAAAAATGATTTTAATATACACACCCACACATACTCACATATGACATTCACATACATATAAAAATAGTCAAGTTCAGTGTTTTGAAATGGAACAATCACAAACGTTTGATTGACTAATTAATATACAGTTCTTTCACCTTTTATTAATATATAATTAACAAACTAGAAAACATTAAGAGGTTTGCTACCATTTATAATTAATTATTTTACTCACCCCCCCCCCCTAATAAATTGGTAATCTTGACAAATTTATTGACATAATAATTACTCATTAATTCATTATATTAATTTTAAAAAAATAAAGAGGCAACGGTTTCCAAATGAAAAAATTAACTCAGATTCATTTATTGTCTTCTAGTAATTCAAGTTTTTTTTTTTTACATAAACAGTATGCTAATTAACATGTCATGTTGGTATGTGTAAGGCATTTATTAGTAGTGATCAATTGTATTAACCTATTAGTCTTATGAATGTAAGGTATTAGGTACATTAATATGTAAATAATAAAAACCAGGTAATTTAAATAAGTAATTTATTAAAGTTTTATATATACCCACACAATATGCTTCTACATATATGTGTGAATTGATATAAATATATAAGTGTAGAGTTGCCATAAGTTCACCGATCGGATAAGAGACATATAGTGTCATTGAGCCTCGAAAGAGAAGGGAATAATTAATTGAATTGAAAAGCACGAATATTGTTTCATATCTTTAATAACACAAAAGAAATTAAATACATTATACTAAAATTTAATTCTGATTATAAAAGAAAATATATTCTAAACCAATTAAAGTACCACTTACAGTTTTTGTTATACTAATATTATTTTGACTTGAGATATGCAAATGTGTGTTCATATGTTTAATTTCTTTTCCATTAATTATCTTATATTTGATCATCATTTTAATAAGTATTAAAACATTTCCATGGTAACTGGGCCTATGGGACACAAAATCTAAATACAGTGTTAATCCTCTACAATAATCTATCTACCCTGTATAAGACTATATGCATGTAAATATGTAAATGTGTTTGTAGAGGTGTAAATCAGTCTCATGATGCAAATAGTAGCATATTTGTTTACTATTCCCATGACCTTGACTTGAATCCAAGTTAGATAAACACTTGAAATTTTTTTTTTCAAAATCAGACAATTTTTTTATTAGGTAGCCTTCTATATATAGTTAAACCAGATAACTATCCAATATTGATTGTAAATGGTATTCACCTATTTCTAATTAGAGGCAAAATAAAGACAGCAAATCTTTTTGCTTCCAGAAATTGGAAAGCTTAGTGAATAATGTTCTCTTCTTCACTGTTCCTCTGAGGAATTGTTGAAGTTAAACACAGAATACAAATGAATTACTTAGTAAATATTTAAAGAATTGTGTATGGATATTTATCTAATAAACTTGTCAACATAGTATGCAAGTTAAATGCAAATATTAAAGTGATCAAACTTCACACATTGCTGTTGTTCTATATATGTCCAGATATTATAAAGTTGGAAATATACAATTTAATATTGTAACAAAGATCATGATTAATTCATGATGATTATACTTTACATTAAACTATCAAAAATAAATTTAAGATTATGATCATCATCAAAGTAGTGATCTAACTCTAAAGAAAATTTACTTAATGATCTTGGCCTATTTATTTTTCCAAATAATTTGGAAATCTTTAAGAATTGATATCACTTTTCTTTCACCTTATTTTCTATAATTATAACTTAATTTCTGGCTTGGATTCAGAAAGTTATTAAACATCAGTACACACACATATATATAAAGTGCAAAAAAATTCCATATAATATACACCCGGGTCTCGTTTTATGCAGATTTATTTAATGCGATTTTGAAGTTATGTGGGTCATGTTTCTTCTTAATATCTTATGCAGTTTTCTTTTATGTGCTAAAAATTATTAGATCAGAAGTTGAGCTCCGATAATGCGCTATTACTTTAAATATAAATTTCGCGCATTCACATGTCATATTGAAAGTAATAGCACATTATTGGAGTTCAACTTCTCTTTAATAATTTCAATATTTTCAGCACTTTATAATAGTACTGTAATAGATTTTATGCAATAAAGAAGTTCATAATTCACTTTAAATCAGGATTTCCCCATTTTATGCACACACATTAAATTTTACAAGATTATAATGTAAATCTGCTCAAATGTTATAGATGCCTTTATTATGCAAGTTGTTGTTTTTGCATTTTAAATCATTCTATTTTTGCTTTTTTAAAAAGGAGTATGTAATCAATTAATCATTTGGTGTCTGCAAGTTTATTTTTAAAAGATGAGTTATAGCAGTGGGCACAATTAAAATCTGATTTTTAATTATAATTAACAATTTAAAAATTACGTAACATGATCTGAAATGAATATGACACAAAACAATGAAATTTGATTTTTAAATGGAATTGAAAATTAAAAAATTAAAGACAAAAATAAAAATTTAATTTTTAATTGTTAGTTTTAATTAAATTTTGTCCAACAGTGGTGAGTCAGTGTCTTTTTATTATCTAAATCTAAGTTCTTACTTTTATTTTAAACTTTTAGTTTACTCTAACAGAGAAGAAAAAAACACCCAAGAAAATGAATTTCTTTGGAAACAAAAATTTCAATTTTAGATTGCTTAGTGAAATTAGAAGGATCAACAGTGATTGGAAAACATTTTAGTTTGGGTGAGTCCATGATAAGAGCAATTAAAAAAATGAAGTTGGCACTAGTTGTATTTTCTCTTGTGAAGTAGCTAACAGCTTTCTCTGGGCATAATTGCTGAGAGATTCTTGACTTCATTTAAGGAGAAGTTACAGTACATCACATCACATTACATGACAATGAATCTGATGTCTTACTAGTTTACAAATGAACTTACTTATCGTCAACACTGTACATATGAAAAATACTGTAAATTACACATAAAAATATATTGTTTTGAATAAAATTAAATACTGTAGTTAATAAATAAGCAAAAAAAGTTTGTCTTGTATCAATTTTTTTCAAATTTGAAATTTTTTATTAGTCATATTTTATTTCCTTATTTTTTTTGTGTGTGTGAATTTTAAAGTAATTTTACATTGTTGCTTTGCTTTTATGCAATTTTTGAAAATTACAGTAACCTATCCCCCACTTTTTCAAGGTAAGTTAAATCTATTTTTGTGTGATTTCTTTTGTGTGTGTTTTCTGAGGAACCTATCTACCGCATAAAATGAGACCCAGGTGTATATAAAACCTACACATATAATTATGAGGGTGATCTAAGTCTGATAATCTATATTTGCCTATATATCTTGGTTACTTATCCATTAACTGTATTAAACTCTTATAATTAAAGTATTATTATATATATATATATGACAATAGATGGCATTATACCAAAAATACCTTCAAGCGTTTGTTTACATAAACATCAGAGCGAGTATTTCACTATCTCTAACTTAATTTCCACCTTCATATCATGATTTCAAGCTATTTGCTATCGTCAGTGAAGGACAGGATTAAGAAACTAGATCTAAAACACAAACTCTGAGCGTTTAAGAAACAGTTTCTATTCAGCTTGCAAGCGTGAATCTTTTAGACACATAATGTCTTCAAACTCAGCATTGCATGCCAGATAGCTACATGGGTCTGATATCAGTTCAGCATCACCACATAGTAGAAGTTTCTGCAATATATATCATTGCAAGAAAGACCTCAAAGGTACATTTATGAAAAACAAAAAACACAAGTTAAAAACTTGCATACGCTTGTATTTATGACAATAGATGGCGTTATACCAAAAACACCTTCAAGTGTTTGTTTACATAAACGTCAGAGTGAGTATTTCACTATCTCTAACTTAATTTCCACCTTCATATCATGATTTCAAGCTATTTGCTATCATCAGTGAAGGACAGGATTAAGAAACTAGATCTAAAACACAAACTCTGAGCGTTTAAGAAACAGTTTCTTATCAGCTTGCAAGCGTGAATCTTTTAGACACGTAATGTCTTCAAACTCAGCATCGCATGCCAGATAGCTACATGGGTCTGATATCAGTTCAGCATCACCACATAGTAGAAGTCTCTGCAATATATATCATTGCAAGAAAGACCTCAAAGGTACATTTATGAAAAACAAAAAACACAAGTTAAAAACTTGCATACGCTTGTATTTATGACAATAGATGGCGTTATACCAAAAACACCTTCAAGTGTTTGTTTACATAAACATCAGAGTGAGTATTTCACTATCTCTAACTTAATTTCCACCTTCATATCATGATTTCAAGCTATTTGCTATCATCAGTGAAGGACAGGATTAAGAAACTAGATCTAAAACACAAACTCTGAGCGTTTAAGAAACAGTTTCTTATCAGCTTGCAAGCGTGAATCTTTTAGACACGTAATGTCTTCAAACTCAGCTTCGCATGCCAGATAGCTACATGGGTCTGATATCAGTTCAGCATCACCACATAGTAGAAGTCTCTGCAATATATATCATTGCAAGAAAGACCTCAAAGGTATATTTATAAAAACAAAAAACACAAGTTAAAAACTTGCATACGCTTATTTTGACAATAGATGCTTAAAAACACCTTCAAGTGTTTTTTTACATAAACGTCAGAGTGAGACATCACTACTCTAACTTAATTTCACCTTTCATATCATGTTTGCTATTTGCTATCATCAGTGAAGGACAGGATTAAGAAACTAGATCTAAAACACAAACGCTGAGCGTTTAAGAAACAGTTTCTTTCAGCTTGCAGGCGTGAATCTTTTAGACACGATGCTTCAAACTCAGCATCGCATGCCAGATAGCTACATGGGTTTGATATTCAGCATCACCACATGTAGAAGTCTCTGCAATATTTGAGAAGGTACATTTATGAAAAACAAAAACACAAGTTAAAAACTGTACAAGCGTATGCAAGTTTTTAACTTGTGTTTTTTGTTTTTCATAAATGTACCTTTGAGGTCTTTCTTGCAATGATATATATTGCAGAGACTTCTACTATGTGGTGATGCTGAACTGATATCAGACCCATGTAGCTATCTGGCATGCGATGCTGAGTTTGAAGACATTATGTATCTAAAAGATTCACGCTTGCAAGCTGAATAGAAACTGTTTCTTAAACGCTCAGAGTTTGTGTTTTAGATCTAGTTTCTTAATCCCGTCCTTCACTGACGATAGCAAATATCTTGAAATCATGATATGAAGGTGGAAATTAAGTTAGAGATAGTGAAATACTCGCTCTGACGTTTATGTAAACAAACGCTTGAAGGTGTTTTTGGTATAACGCCATCTATTGTCATAAATACAAGCGTATGCAAGTTTTTACCTTGGGTTTTTTGTTTTTCATATATATATAAGAACTTCATTTGTCTTATCACTCCCTTCATTAAAAGATATAACAATTATAAGTATTTTGAAATTATTATCTAAACTATTACTTTATAACAAAAAACAACAAAATAAATCGCACTGTAGTTTAGATTTTAGACATCATACAATTCAACAATTTTTATTATTAAAAAAAATCTATAAAAGTTTTCATTAAAAAAGCTATAGATATAAGTACTGATAGATACATTATTACATAGAATGAGCAAAACATATCAAAGTATCTATTATCAGAATGTTTTGTTTAATGGAAAAATAATATATATGTGTAATTACAATTCAAAACATGCTGCAAGCTTTTATTTTTTTATTTTAAAGCATTTCTTATTCCTTTCCTTTTCAGTTGTTTTCCTGCAACCTATAATAAGGCATTCATTATCATATTGTTTTTAGGTAATAATTCTTTGTCTTTGTAATTAATATAAATCCTGTATATGGCGGGTAATCGGCTTCTTATTGTCATGTGTTTTCTCCTAATTCTCAGATGACCAGATCAAATTAATTTATTGTAGCATAGAACAAAAAGGGGTGTTTTGATACACAAAGGATGTTTTGACTAGGATTTTTCAGCTGCATATTCAATTTCTTCAAGAGCCACATTTCAGGTAGAGAATCACCATCCAAATAATGCTTTTTTCAACATCCTTTCTGAAAATAATAAATTTTGTAATTATATTTGTCTATAGGTGTTGGAGACCATAAAAAAAATTGTTTTTTGATGCTGAATATTTTTTATAATCAGGACAAATTGATGATTGTTTCGTGATTTTTTTTATTATTATTTGCTATTAAGAGTTCAAAGAGTTATATCTAAATGAATTTCTAGGAGTCATGAATGATTAAGCTTTCATTCTTTTTATATGCTGCCCTTCTACTTACATCACAATTAACTCACCTTTCTTTATAAATCAATAGCTTGATTTTCAAACTACAAAGGGTTTTTCTATTTTTAATGTCCAAAAATTGAATTCAATTAATTTGTTGATTGATAAGTTTTCTTAATTAAAATTTTATAGGGTTCAGATTTAAATTAATTAATTTTATATCGTATTTTATTTTACTTTTTATTTTATTTTCTAGTAATCATATATTTTATACAATCTTGCAGCATTATACTATAGCAAATGTAAATAATTAATTGTGCAATAGCTTTAACAAATTAATTATAATCATGATTTATCTTGCACAATTATAAATTTTTGACAGTTATATTTTTAATAAATCAAACAATATACTATCTTATAATATGTCTACATATAAAGAATCTTCCTTCTATATTTACCTTGCAATATAACTAATATTCTCTGTAGGTTAACAGAAAAGTTTTGACCAAAATTGTTCAATATATTAAAATATGATCTTATATCATGCTCTTTAGGGGTAACTTAGGGTCATAGCCTAATTTATTTTCTATTGGGATTGTAATGTAAATACTTTATGGATAGCTTCATTACTAGTAGCATATTCTATTGATGAATAATTGTGCCTCTGTAAGAGAAAAAGTTCTGCACACCAAATTTCTGGATACTTAATTAAATATTATCATGAGAAATATTACTGATACACTTCTCTACTCCTTTGTGGTGATTTCCTTTATATATATATATATTCCTCCACCAGATATTAGAAAAGAAATTGTTTAATAAAAAATGTGTAAAAAAACTGTAAAGCACATCACATTTGACAATAACTCAAGATATAGTTTCACTCCTAGGAGTAGACTCAAATCAAGATCAACTTTTTGGATATTCAACCAAGAATCTACACTTGAATAATTATGGCATAAAAAATAAAATTCTTATGAGATTTTAAGTAAATTTTTTTTTGAAAATCCAAAAATAAAACTCTGGGTTTGACCTTTCTAGACACAACTGGAATCTCATAAAAAAATCAGGACAACCCATAATTGTTCTAATCTGCTTCATAAATAGAATTTATCAGCTAGTGGTCTATGTAAATGTGGATAATAATTAATGACTAACAAATATATGGCCACAGTAGAAGAATTGAAAGACTTAATAAAGTCACTAGTGATTATCTTCTGGTTGGAAATTTCTACCAGTAATAATTAATGACTATCAAATATATTGGAAACTGTGTTATTCAAGATCCAGTGTACATGTAATTAAATATTGGATAATGATGATGAATTACTTTAACTGGAGAAAGAAAAGCACTGTAAATATACTTCATTTTATTAGTATGTGTACATAAATAATATTTGCATATCATATGGAGTATTTGAGATTTAAATACATATTTCAGCCTATGTTATATGTGGATGGTGATCTAATTTGATTAAAGGTGCTTTTTATAATGAGATAGTTCTTAAGTGTTTGTACATCATATGCTCAGACAAAATTTAGCATAAAATAGTTACATCTTTGCTTCTTTTGTATAATGTTACCTAAACATGTTACGCTTGAAGAATCCAAACTATTACAATATATTAAATCCGCTATAAATGAAATGTGTATTGTAAAAAAAATAAATGAGTTTTATTTATATTGGTAAATTAGGACTATAAAATCTGTTTAGAAAGCATATGCGGTTCTTTTTTTAAACTTTCAGCTTACAATTTTGTTTATAAACAAATTAAAAGAGAGAAAAGAATCAATAAGCCATCCTTTTTATTATTGTAAAACATTATTATATACCAAATTCGAATAAATAATTACAGTGAATTGTATGTTTATTCTTTTTAAGTAAAGGCCATTATTTACATATATATAATAGGATCGGCATTTACTTACAAGAATAAATAAACAATTCATTATAGTTTTTGTAATATATATAAAGTCTTTCTAAGTAGTTATTTAAATTTTTATTGAGACAAATGTAAACACGTAGAATATGATATGTCAATATACACAATAGGAATTAATAAATGCTAAAATCTGTCAAATTATAAATATAATGCTTTGATAAAAAATGTGATTAGCTGTTAGAAAAAGTGGAAAGCTGTAATTGTTGAATAATGTAAATAAGGAAATGCCGAACTCTCGATTCCGCATTTGCCAATGCAGAATAATTTTCTTTATTACTGAAATCATTCTTTTTGAAAATGCTTTTATTAATATTTTATTATAGCTTTAATCTTAAAAAAAAATTAAGTAAAAAAAGTTCTTGAAAAATTGAAAATCTTTTTTCTTTTATTATTAAAAAGTTAGATATTAATGTCAAAGAAATTATTTAATTAATTAAAGCAGATTTTTTTTAATCAGTCATTGAAATGTATAAGTTTATTTCCTTAAGTTTTTGTTTTATTTTGTATTTCTGTTATTGATTTTTTCACTCCTCACGGGATCATAACTAATGAATTCAGGTTTCATAGCTATGTATAAACTTTTGTATCGTGAAATACCTATTATCCAAAATATACGAAAGTATCTTTCAGATCAAATCTATAGTATAGACCAGTTGTATCCAGCCTCAATGGTGCCTTTCCATAAGAAAAATGTTATCCCATATCGCTTAATTATCTTTGAACTATTTCAATTTATTTTAATTAAAACTGTAGAATCGCTAATGAAAGACTGAACCCATCATCCTTCCCCATCTATCAAATTTTCCTTTTGTCAAAAAATGGTTGCCCCTCCCCCCTCTGCTACGAGTATACTTTTTAAAATGACTATAGATGATATCAGACATTCTAGAAAAGCAGCACCTATTGCAGTGCAACTTGTTGTCACTGCAGTCTTTGATTCAGTTTCTATTGACCAGCTCCTACAAATCTTTAATGAATGTAATGCATCTACTTCTAGTATATGAGCACTGACTTTCAGATGACCCATCACTCTCCACTCTATCTAATAACACTGATACACTCAAGCACATATATGCTGAAAAGATAAATAATCACCAATATACGTATTTCATGCTAAACCAGCAATCATCAGTTGGTCCAGATTATCATCTCCCATACATATATACTATAAGTGCTCAGATATATATTAAGATAGACAATCCTCATACTTTAATGGACAGGCTCCAATCTACTACACACTCCAACTCTTCAACCGGCCATCCAATTGAAAATCTGAAGATGGAATGCTCGAAGAGTTGGAGTGTGTAGTAGATTGGAGCCTGTCCATTAAAGTATGAGGATTGTCTATCTTAATATATATCTGAGCACTTATAGTATATATGTGTGGAAGATGATAATCTTTTCAGCATATATGTGCTTGAGTGTATCAGTGTTATTAGATAGAGTGGAGAGTGATGGGTCATCTGAAAGTCTGTGCTCATATACCCTATATTACATATATAGACACAGGTATATAATAAGCCTGTGTTTCAGTTATTCTATTCTCTATGTAATATAATGAACGTGCGTTATTCTATTCTCTATGTAATATAATGAACGTGCTAATAGCTCTAAACAAGCTTTTTGACAAATGCTGCAAGAGAAAGCATTTAAACTCTCTATGTAGAATTATCCCTATTCCCAAACCGATTTTGAGCTAATGGCTTTCATATGTCTTGTCCTTTCTATTTTTTATATATTAGCAAACTAACTTAACAACCGATAAATTCACATTGCTCTATAATTTACCTTCTTTTCTTTAAATATGTGATATGTTATTCATAGAAATTTGCATTACATAAAATGAACAAACTTCTCCCAGTTTCTTCCCATCCATGCTATACCACAGGGTTCCCACCTAAGCTCACTTCTTTTTCATTTTTACATTAATCATTATTATTAAGCATTCAAAATAAACTAACAGGAATTTATACCTCTTTTGTAAATTAAACAATTACATAGCATATATGATGAGTTAATATATATATATATATTGTGCCCTTATCTATAGGTCATAATAAGGTAGAATGGTCAATTACTAAAAAATTTTAAATTTTAAGATATGTTTGTATGACATATAAATAATAGTAGGATAATTAGATTTTATAGTACAATTTAAGGCTGAAAATACCTGGTATATAAAAGTGTAATGGATTATTTTAAAAGAAAACAGTTAAATAAAGCTTAATTATATCCTTGCTTATGGTTGTAAAAGCTGGCCATATAAAATAACACAGCTATAAATAGTTAAAAGTATATTAATAATTCGAGTATGATATTTTAAAACTAATAAATTAAATAAATGCTATATGTAGTATTATAATTATAATTAATATTCAAATTTAATCTAATATATTTTAAGATAAACTTTATGATGGTGAGAATTATATTTAGTTCTACATTTTTAAATTATTTTCTAAATTTTTATAAAATATATCAGTTTTGGTAATTTAGACCAAGACGTAAATTAAAAATCATCTGATAAAGTTAGTAATCACGTGACTGTATATTATATACCTTCACACACACACTTGTTAGAATAATAATAAAGTTGTGAATTATGGAACTAAATGTAATTGCTGTCTATCGTTGAAATGAATGTTGAAATATTAAATAGTTATTTTAAATGTTTAAATGATGTGATATTTAAGTAGTGTTTAAAAGTTGAATACAGTTAATAAAAAATTAAATATTTTGTTTAAATAAAAACAAGATAAATTAAATATTAATATTAAAATAGATATTAAATATTATTTTAATAATTGTTTTAAAGTTTAAATGATTTTGATAAAATTATAATTGAATTTAAAAATACTATTCTAAGTAATATTTGAAACATGACGTCATAAATTCTTTATTTTAAAAAGGTCTAGTCTATTATAAAACTAAAAAGTATAAATTTGTTCGCGCTAAAAAAGTCATTAACCAATCAACGGAGGTATTTTAGCAGACAAAATATAAGAATTAGACGAAGCGGGAGAAAGTAATGTGTAAGTGAAGGAGGGAGTAACATTTTTTTAGCTGGATAAGACCGTAAGCTAGAAAAGTGATATAATTTTAAAATTTGTATTTATTTTAAAAGTTTTTTTTTTAACATATAATATTTTGACTGCCTTTACATGAAGGGCTAATTTTTAAAAGTTTTCTTGCCAGTGATTTTATTCAAGTTTAGCCAAAACCTTACGGTAAAAATGGAAGTACTACAGAAAACAGTATATAGAAGTATTGATAAAGTAAAAATATTTGTAAAGTACCTTGATACAGCTTTATTTATGCTCAACCAGAAACTTATTATTGTAACTCAGAGGAATATAATTTGGACGCTATACGAAAACTTAAAAGAGAAGTTACTTGCCGTCAGGAAAATTATGACGCACAAATTTTATAAGGCTACTCTGAAGTTATTTTATTCTTCTCTATGGGAAAATTAAGATGCTGTATATTATAAAGAATTATGTAAAAGTTATAATGAGAAAAAAATGTTTGTCCTTTTTAAAGGAAATATTACAAAGTATATAGTACCAGAACTTTAAAAGAAAGGAAAAATTACCGAAGAATGATATGAAAGAGCTATTGTGTTTTTTTTTTTTAAAAAAAAAAAGAACAGAAAAACTTTCTCTAAGAAAAATTAAAAATGTTATAAAGTGTTCATTGGAGAAATGCTTGATTTAGAAAATATAAATTTAAATTAATTAATGAAAATGGATCCATGGAAACCGAAAAATTTACTGAATATTTAAAGCAAAGTACCTAGAAGATGCATCATAAAAGTCGCGCGGGAAAATCTTAGCAGAAAATATTAGAAGAGAATATGTAGACGTTTTCTTTACGGGATTAACTAATATCATAATTAATAATTGTATTAAATATTATGAAAAACCAAGGATTGTCGTCTATGAATATTTATTAAACAGAGCAATAATTGTTTTGCCTTAAAATAGAACATTAAGTGACTGAAGAAGAAATAATAAACATTTTTTTTTTAGCTTTAATATGAACGGTTTTCAAGAAAGTTTGATAAAGAAGTACAGTAAATATAGTTTAAATATTTTACTAATTTATTTTAGAATATAAAATGCTATATGAGATTAGGGAAAACATATAAACATAAATTTAGTAATATTGAGATTTAAATATAATAGCTTGATAAAATTATTAGAAATATTGTTTAAAAATAAAGTGTAGGTATGTGAGTCTTATATCTACAAGAATCAAATGGATGGTGAAGCCTACGGAACGCGATCGAGAAGATAAAGATCGTTTGGTAATATTGATATTTATTTATAATGCATAATGTATTTTTTTTTAGATCATATATTGATTAAGAATGAAGTGTGAAAGTTTAAATTATATGTACACATTTTATACAACATTTTTAACATATAATGAGATAGGAGTAATTCGGAATATGCATGCAATAATTTATTTAAAGTATATTAATAATATAATTTAACAGAACAATTGTGTGATTCTTTTGAACTTTCATGTGATAAAGTATTCAGATATTTTAAAATAGTTTGTATATGATTAAATATACGAGAAAAGTAGTAAGCAAGCTGTCTTATAGAATAGTGGAATAGTTTTAAAATAAATGAATTTTATTATTGTTAGTAATGCAGATATGTATTTGTCGATGTACAGTATAGAAAAATCTTGAGAAATAAGATCGGATAGTGACTTGGAAGTACTAGTGGAGAGGAAACCAAGATGATGTTTTTTTTTTAAAAAATAGGAAAATAAAGGATTTGGATCATATTTAGTTTTGTGTGATTTCAGTATAGTTAACTAAGCCCTATAACTGAACACATATGGTTTGGACAGTGTTTTGCATATTTTTAAACTTTTTGATGTTATGATAAAGCTGAAGAAATAGCTTTAGCATCGTTCCTATAATAGAGGTTGGTAGACAGGTAAAGGTCACTCCTCTATAGTGTCTTTTAATTCACTGTGCCATGATTGTCAAGGTTTATGACGAGTAATATTCTAGTTGTATTTTGATCCTATGCATCTATCTTCGCTATCCTTATTTTGTGAATCTGCATCGGTCAGAAAGATATTTTCAAAGAAATAATGAATAAAATAGAACTGAAGATATGTTATTGTTTGTGTAAGAATAGTTTATTTGCTGGAATGTATAGAATTGTGTAACTTTAAAATTGAAAGTCCAAAATATCATAAAGAGAGAAAGAATCATATAATACATTGTAAAACTAATTCAGAAATGAATATAAGATTTTGAAAAGAAATCTAAACTAAGTATTTTAAAAGTGATAATAAAATTTGAATGAATTTTTTTTTAATATTTTTAGAAAATAAGTATTGCATATTTATTAAGAAATAGTTCAATAATGTGTAGAAAACATATACTTGTGCATGGTATATTAATAGTTGTAATTATATCATCCGAAGTAAGGCTTGAATGAGAATATTAGGATTAATAAACATCGGATAATGAACAATAAAAACCTAATACCGAATGTAGAATAATGTTTTGACTTTGTAAGATTCCATACAACCAATATAAAACTAAAATTTGTTATTTTGTAGAATTTTACTACGAATGTAAATTTTGTAAAAATATAATTTTAATAATATTAGGGATGCAAAGTGTTTGTGATAAGCATACAAGAAATGCATTTTGTAATAAGCTAACCATAATAATAAATCAAGTAATAATACTGTATTTTCTTAAGTGTTTAAAAGATAAGATTTAACTAGGAAAATAAGATAATATTTTGATTTCATTTATAAACTAATAAACTAAGTTGAGATAGGAGAGTAAGGGATATCCAATGTATATAGTGTAAAAATATTGTTAATTTATTTATGTTGTTAATAAACTGTGTTTTAAATTTGTTTTAAAGTTTTGTGTCCGCGTTGTTATTTCTCCACATGGATGCATGAAATCACGATACATTTATAATTGAAACAGACATATAGTTTTTGCACAAAAAAGGTAAACATAAAAGTGTTATAATAATTTTGAGAATTTATTGGTATGTTAAAATTAAAAGATCATAAGTTTATATTATTTATTGGTCATAAGTCGGTTGCCACAATATTACATTAAATTATATGCTAATGTTGCCACACGTTTTCTGTTGTCAGATTATTAAAATACTACCACGTACGTATTTATTTATTTCATTTAGGAAGAAATAAGATTATATTATATTATTATTGTTATTATTATTTTATTATATTAGTTGATGTGTAGTAGATTATGACATAAAAATTCCCTTTTCATATTTTACTACCGTAATTTTAAATCAGAATACAATTTATGAACCTGAGATTTTATTTTATTTTCTTCATTTTATTTAATTGAGCTAGATTCTTGTTATAAAGAAGATTGAGATATGATTATTATTTTAATCGTAGTGAATAGAGCTCGGAAAGTCGTAAGAATACTATGAGTTAGTTATTTTAGTATAGTAAAAAGGGGGAATAGTGTTCTTATGCCATTGAGGTAGTATCGTGTGGATAATAGCTCAATGTAGTCTATCTTGTTCCCCGTATTGTCACTCCATGTCTCATGAAAATAGTAAATATTTATTAATTCATTTTAAAAAATTGAACCGTATTTGTATTTTAGAAATTAGAGCTAGTAATCATTTTAATCAATGCTGAATATTTCATTTATTTATTTGTTAACTGAGCTAGAACCCGGAATATTCGTAATAAACAGTATATTTTGGGGTGAGGATGCACGGGGGGAGGTTAGAATATATATATATCAACTAATTGACATTCTAAACAATTAGACAGAAAAATATGTCATATTCAACAAAGAAAAATCCTCTTCCTGGAACATTTTTTCAGATAATATCTTTTTTTACTATCTCACCACATAAATTCTTAGGCTACCTCATTTATGTTTCTACAAATGCTAGAGATCTGAAATCCAAAAATAAAGACATCACCTCTACAGAAACTCATTATCTAAAGCATAATTATTTATACATGCAAATGTATCGCCTCTCATTAATATTTTGATTTTCTCAAAAACCTGTTATATACCTACCATCTATTATCCTACATCCTTCATCAAAAAGATAAATTCATTATGCAATAAATTGATTTGGAACAAAATAACAGTATCAGTTAGTATTAAATCAGTGCAAAAGCTTGGCAAACACAATGGTCCTTCATCTTCAAAGAGTAACAAATGAGATCAGGTTTATAAAGTTGTACACTGATGTGCTAAACTTTATATTGTTTAATTCATTGGCAACACCACCATCGATCAAAAATCCTTCATTAAAGGATTAATCATATTCATAGCAAAATACACTACACCAGATCAAAAATTATTTAAAATAAAAATTAAACAATGGGAGGCATATGTAATATTACATGAAGAAGAACTAATTAACTCAGTACAATCTAGACAAATTTATTTAATAAACAAATAATTCAAAGATTTAAATTTTGGTATTTGGAGCCAAAATATTTGGATTTTTAAAATTAAAATCAATCTTGAGGCTCTTCCTACCAATGTCTTAGCCAATAAAATGTTTTTTTGTTAGATATAAACTCAATATGTTCTCTATCTCACACAAAAAAGAAACTATGGAACATTTCCTTAATAATTATCTAGTATCACAAACATACCAAAACATAATAGTTTCAATTATTAGATCTCAATTCTCTCACTTATTTAATAAGCAGTAAAAATAGAGGGCTTTTTGCTAACATATGAATAACTATATACTTTTTACCTTATAGTTTTTAAGATGTCATTTTTGTTTTAATACAACATCTCAGAAGTTTCAATCACTTTTTTATAATATAGAACAGAAACTAGACAGTCTGCCTGGAACCTTTTTTAGCTATATGGAGTTTAATCAAGCTACTAACACCACTGTAATTATTAGACCTTAACAAACCTCTTTATATTAAATATTAACCCATGTAAAATGATATTTCTATAAACTCATAATATTTAACACTTGGATTGGATTTTATATTTATTATGTCTTCTATTTAGAATATGAAAACACATATGTAAGTCTTCTGTCTATATAGCACATTTAAGTATGTATTATGAAATATAACCTTTTATTTGCAATAAAGTATGCTTTAAAACTAATCAGCAATTGTATAATAATGGTCCAATAACAATAACAATTCTTTCCATACAATAGTGCCACCTAATACAAGCCATATTAATTAATGGATATTAGAAAGTTTGTGCTTTAAAATCCTTATCCTTCTAACATCGATTGTTTACTATGGCTTGAACTAAGTAGCACTACTGTATGGAGAATGTTGCTACTATTTTAAGAGATTGTATAAGCATAAGAAATGGTGATCATGAGATGTTTTAGTGAGTTAATTATAGTATAATATGTTAATTTCCTTCTTTAGACTGTTTTTCTGGCTTTTTTTAAAACTGAACATTCCAAGTATCTTCATTGATAAAAACAAAAGCCAGAAACAGTCTAGGATCAGAATCAATAAATTGTATTACCATCTGATAATCTTTGAATACTCAAGCTTACAATAGATAATGCTAGAATACTACAGAAAGTTTGCTCTTGGTTATACCATAGTAAGCTGAAAGATTGCTGTATAAGTAAAGTTTGCAATCTGTTAAACACTCTGCACTAATTTTAATGTGAATTAAATTCTTATTACCAGGATGGGTTCAGCAATATGCTAATACTCAAGTATTTAGAATTGCATTTTAAACTTTAGTAAGCCTTACCTATGATATATATACAGTATTTAGTCTTTTTCATGCTTTATATACCCCTCTACTTACATATATATATATATATATAAACATTCAGCAAATTATATACTGCTTTAGAAATACACATGCATAAATAGATTACATTTTAGTATAAGTTTAGCCCATCCTTTTATTACTATATATGGATAAATAATAATCTGATAATATGAGGGATTAGACTGAGGTAATGTCTATATGGTTATGATTATAATATCAAATCCAATAAGGGCCTTGGGCATTCCATCCTTGGTTTTTCTATGAAATGGATGGTTGACTAGTTGGAAGGATGAAAAGATTGAAACCTGTTTATTAAAGTTTTAGGAATTGTTATCTTAATATAAGTCAAGCACTGATTGTTTATATGTGTCAGAGATTATGGGGATCGTGTATCTTTTTCACACATGTGTGGTCAGGTGTATCAGTTACTTGAGATGGAATGAAAAATGAATAGACTGAAAAAATCCTGAGTTCAAATCCCTCTATTTACATATATAAGAAACATTCAGTATAATCAAATTGCATGCTGTCTTAAAATTACATATTACTCTTGAAAGTTTTTCTTTATATGTATAACAACCAAACAGATAAATTATTAAGGGATTATCATGTATTATTCTCAAATATTAAATCTATAACCATAACAAATAAAAATGAACTACTTTCACTTATTTTATAATTTTAATACAGACATTTAGATCAGAAATGGCACCAGAAAATATGAAATTTAACTCAGTAAAGTATTCTTACAATCTACAAGTTTACAAGATTATTAAAATGATATAATTAATTTTGCCTTTGTAAATTATAGTACAAATCAATTTGAGTGAAACTACATGAATAACTTCACTGATTTAAATTATATGTTAGCTGGTGTTATTGTGTAATCTAAATATCCCTAAATGAACTTAAAAAATATATGAAAATGGTTCATTTTTGTTTAACTTTGAGACTAAAGGGTTATGCACTATTCTGACCAGTATATGATAGTTTAAGAGCTTCTTCAATTAATATATACATATATTGTCTATTAAAATTAACGTAAAGTTTTTTGTAATATTTTATAATCAATAATACAGGTAAAACAACATCAAATTAATTATTAAATAAATATTATATTTATTATTCTAATTGTAAAATTAATTTTAAAAATGTCTATCTACTCAGTTTCAAAACTTAAAATATAGTTTCATTTTCAGAAATATTTTATAAAAAAATATTTTTTTATCAATCACATTTTTATGAATATATTTAAAAACTTAATATTTAAAAAAAATCCAAATCATTTTTTTTCTTTTCTAATTTTCTCAACCTTTTTATATTTGTCAAAACTTTTCCTTCCATCCACACCCATACTTAAAAATCTTAAATAAATATTATTGTCTTTAAATGGCAATTTTATATAAAGTCAAGATTCTTAAATATATTTTTAAATAGATATGTAATGATTAATTTGATATGTGTTAGGGGAGACATCATTCTAACAACTATAAAACGGTTGAGAAAAACATACAGAAAAATAATAAAAGGTTATCACACTACTTCTTATATGCTTCCAAGAGTATTTGGTGTTTAATGATCATTCAAGCTTACCATAGATAATTTTAAAGCAAGGTAAAGAGATCATCTTTTGGTTGCATTTTATATTTTTTTAAGCTAAGGGTGTTAAATTTTATATGTATGTGTATATTTATCCATTTGTGTGATTGACATGAAAAATAATTTTTTGTAAAATATTTTCTGAAGATGAAACTTCAGTTAAGTTTCAAAACACAATAGAGATAATTTTTGTTAATTATTTTATCATTTAATATATGTATATCTTATATATAAAATCCTTATTTTCTCTGTTATCTGATTGGTGAATGTATGAATGTTTGTCCGATGTCACATGTCAAATTCACAATCATCATGTTTACCCAAAGGATGTAATTCTGCCATTAATAAAAATGCTCAGAAAAAAAAATTATTACATGTTCTTTGGACTACAGAGATGTAGTATTTAAATTGGAAAAAAATATGATTACAGTATATAAATTCACATTTGAAATGTGATATTAGTGAGGGAAAAAGAAGTACCTTATTTCCATTTAGAGTATACATTTCATGGTAAAGATTTCCAGCCAGCTGCAGAAACAGCCACATCTTTAAAAAAAATGTTAATGCAATTAATGAAAAAAAATACAAATACTATTTTTAATAAAAAAAAAAATTACAAAAATGACCAGGCTCTAGACTGGCATTTTTGTATTTCAACATTAATAAATAGTAACTATTAATAAAGCTAAAAAACTATTATGTTTGTTTGGGAGATATTGAAAAATAAAAATAAAATTAATTTTTTTTATTTAGAGGATGTTCCAATAAATATATAGTTGCACCGTAAACACTGTCAAATACAACAAATATATTTAAAAATGTAAATTTTAATTTAGCTTTATTAAAATTTGGAAATTTATTTATATAATTTTTTTGTTAAATTACATTAAATCTTTAAAAAAAAAGTCAATGCAACCAATTAATTTACAGAAATGATGGGTTGAAAGTCTGGAGTTTTTGTATTCTGCTGTAATGATAGTTTTTCAAACGGGTGTACAATTCTTCCATTTAAAATCTTTTGTCTAATTTACATTAAATCTTTAAAAAAATTGGTTAAAGCAACCAATTAAAAAAAACCACAGGTCTTACGAAGCTGGATGCATCTGGTGTATATATATATAAATAAATTATTTTTTGGCTAAAACAGTATTATTTTCTATTATATACTGATATTTCGATGAACTAGCATCCACCATTGTCAATAATAATAGAAAATAATACACAGTTTTACCCAAAAAATAATTTATTTACATCATACAACCATGAAAACATTAAATATATATATATGTAAACAAAATATCTTTAATTTTGAATTTGATAGTGCTATATATATATATAATTATAGCTGAAAATCGATACTAATTCTTCAATAGCAAATTTTTTTTTCTTAATGGTCTGATTATTTAACACCATATAAGCACTATGCCCTGTAACTTGTAATAACACTAACTGGTTTGTGAATCAATAATAATGAATCTTGTACTTTATTATTATCTTTGTGTATTTATTAAATGGCACTATTTAACATTTTCATTCCAACTCTAAACCTACAATGTAAGTAATGAGTAGATGATTTGCTTTAAATGATTATGAAAAAACATCCCTACAACTTATTTTTTACTTAAATTACTTAATTTCTGATGAAACATTAAATTTCAACTAACAAACAAATTAATCCCATTTTCATATACAACTGTTTTTGCATAAATTATTGAGCACTGATCAAATTTAAATTAACATATGGGGCAGATAGTTTATTATATGAAAATAGAAATTAAAGAATATGAAAAAATTACATCGGGCCACTATAAATTATTTTTGCAATATAAAATAAATGATATTTAAAGAAGTAGTTATGTGTAAAATAATTAATAGTGTTGTTTGTGTAGTAAATTAATATTAAAATTACATTTCTGAGAAACAACAGAATCTTGTAGCACATCTGTAATGTATCTACTTTCCATGTAGATATCCTGGGTTTGAATTCTAGTCATGTATAGATTTTAATAAATCTTTAACATTCTTTCTATATAACTCTTAGTCAATCTAACTTACTATCCAACATTTGGTATTCCTAATTATTCATAGCCAGACAGTAAAAAAAAAAAAAGGAATACAACTCAAAATCTCACCATCTGGCCAATGGCCAGCCTGATAAATAATGCCTTTTTTAGTGTTTCACTATGAAGAACTGTTAGAGAGATCTTTACAGCAGGCAATTTAAAATCTGTTTTAACTTTTTACCTTACTGAAAAACTATAACTTCATAAGTCTACTTGTTATAATATCTGAAGTTTATAAATTAAGTAAGCAGAAATATGTTTTTTTGTAATAAATTATTTTAAATTTTTAGAAGTTTATTTAGAAAGTATTTTTTGTAAAGTAGACAGCTCATCACGTGACTATTTTTTATTTGCATAATTTTGCTTTTTTAAAATTTGGTGTTTAATGTTAAAAAAAGATATTCATAATATTATGTATATATATTTATAAATAAAGGTGTCTGTTTAATTCTGTATATAGTATTTTCTATTAGTATATTTATTAACATGATTTTTTTGTAAAATAGCAATAAATTATTAAGCAGATGTGATGATGTGGAAAAAAGATATAAAAAGATATGTTTGTGTATTATCAAAGAATTACAAAGTAGTAAAAGATTCTTTATGTACATATGGAATCAATAAAAGTCAAATATAATTTTGAAACAAATAAATAATTGTTAAATCATTTCTAAGTTGTTGAAAACAATTATTTTTATAAAATTTAGTTGTAAACAGTTAGTAGTGATGTTATTTTTGTTTTCTGATGTTCATTATTCAATCTTTGCATTGCATATTAATTTATTTTAAGTGGTAGAGCATGGAAATTTTTTTAACAATAATTCAGAGTTTGAATGTAGGCCAGATAAAATTTGATATTTTTTTCAGTTTCCAATTACGCTTAGAATTTTTTTTACAAGCAGCTGATCCACCGCAGCTAAGCTAGGCATAGAGTATTGAATGGCAAATAGGTGTCTATCTATTTTTAACTTGATGATAAAACAAGAATAAATTAATTATATCTTGCAGATTAATAATTGGTAAACCACATGAATTATTCTTTTTCACAATTTCCTCTAGTGGAGGGGGGGTCCTTTGCCTTGAAATAGAGCATTTAACAGCTGATTTACTTTTATGTAAAATCCTACAAATAAAATGGTGTTGTGATAATAAAAGTATTTAACTGAATGAATGTTATCATCATAACTCAATTCACTTACAATTATAAATATTTTAAATTAAAATAATCATAATTATTCTCTCATTTTCCTGTGATGATGGTGTTTTAGTTGTATTTATAGGTCGGACTATTTCCATCATTAATATGAGTATTGAATGTCTTTGCAAAAAAAAACAACTTTATTTAAATATTCCAAATACATTCAACTGTTAGTAATAGCACATCAAACAGGTTAGTATATGCACAACATTTCAAGAGGTATTCTCACTTCTTCAAGTATTGCTGGCCTAACCAGTTACAGCACAAGCATGGGATTTGAACCTGGACTATTAAATTCAATACTCAAGAATCTAAGGGTCCAGGTTCAAATCCCATGCTAGTACTGATACTGGTCAGGCCAGCAACACCTGAAGAAGAGGGGAGAATAATACCTCTCAAAACATTGTGCATATACTAATCACTTTGATGTGCTATTACTGACAGTTGAATGTATTTGGAATATTTAAATAAAATTAAATTTTTCTAAAGACATTTAATACTCACATTAGATGATGGAAATAGTTCAACATATTATTATCTGTTTAGTACAGTGGTAGAAAAGGAGATTCAAGAGTTATAAGTAGATCATACTTAAATTCTGCTACTTTCAGTGTCAAAACATCTTATGACTTCTAAACAAAAAGTCATTTAATTGTTACTATGATATCAACAATCATCTCTCTACACTAATGTGGTAATGGAATTATGTGTTTATGCAACCACATTTCCACGTTCTAATTACATGTGCTACAATTCTGAGTAAAAAAAAAGATTGTTCTTTTTTTCTTTGTTTCTATTTTTTTTTAATCTTTGTATCCCTTTTTTATTCTTTAAGAATTAGGAAGGGCATACTTTTTAATAAGTTGTTATAATAATACTGATTTCCCCCTTTATTTGTATTTGTGGTGAACTTCACAGGAAGTGCACTCAACTTTAGATTATAAAGAAGAAAGAAACCCATTTCGTTATGCAGATGGACAAACAGATGGACAAATATATGCGAATTTGAAGTTGTTAAGATAATAAAGATAATTTGTAACTTATCAATTTAAATCTTTATTGAGTTATGTGAAATGTAATAATTTCTAACATAATAAAAAAAAATTAATATACACTTAGATAATTATTTAAAATAATTATTGTATTTAAATAGGTATATGTTAAAAAAGGCATTCATGATGTAAGGTAGTACAAAATGATAAGCTATCATAACTAAAAAGGATTAAGATTTAAATTAGATTTATAGTTTTATCTACGCACATATAATTTACTGACACTGTAAATATTAAGTTTTCATATGCCATCTAAAGAATTTTCTAAACTTTTAAATACTATCTACCAATAAAAAAGACCAATCTCAATTTCAGGCTTTGCTTTGCCGGGCACCCTAGAAATGATTAACACATGATCATCATAACAATGATATTTTTATTTAAATACAATCACTATGCTCATTTTGATATTAAAGCTTCAAATTTGCAGTACATTTTGTATGGCCTTCTTTCTGATAGCTAATATTAATGTATAAAGAAAAGATATATAAAGCTTATTTTTTCAAAAGAATTTTGCAAACAAACAAATATCTTAATATGTAAATAAATAATATACTGATATAAGAAATATTAATTAATTAAAGTGACATTAAATCCTTGTGCACCAGAGAATTTTCTAAATTTGTAATTGCTATCTATTGATAAAAAAAGTATAAATGGGTGTGTAAAGGGGGAAAGAATGATTTTATTTTTTAGATTTAGATTTTTATTTATTTATTTTTTATTTAATTTTTAATTTTTTGATTTTTGTTTTGTGTTGTTTTTTGGTTTTATTTATGTAATTTTAATTAATTATGTAAAAATGTTAATTTTTGGTGTTTTTAGATTAATGTTTAATGGTTTGATGTTAAAAATTTGAATTTCATACATTTGTTATGGTTGTAATTTTAAAATATATTTTAAGGAAATTTTAATTTTTTAATATTTTGGATTTTGAAAGGTTAAAAAATTTTTGTTTAAAAGTTTTGGATTGAGTTGTTTTTACTTTACATTATTTTGGTTATTATAATTTTATAAAGTTTTCTATGTAAAAATATAAAGAATTTTGGTTGTATTGATGTAATATTTGTATAATTTTTTTGTTGTAGGACAGTCAAAACTGTTATAAATAAAAAAAATATTTGCTTAAAGTGTTAAAGGAGTATTAATGAAGTTTATATTGAAATATAAAAAAAAGCAAAATATTGAGGGAGGAAGAAGTAGATAAGAGCTATATATGAATTTGATTATCCAATTAGAAAACAGTTTTCACTTTATTAATTCCTTTAGAATTATATATTAGTATGTGAATTTGATCCATTAATTAGTTTAGTTTACATATATGGAAAGGCCTTAGGATGTTGAAGGTTAGTATATCAATTATCCCCATGATCTGGAATTCAAATTTGGGTGAAATTTGGAAAATCTTTTTAATCATCATGTTAAATACAACTTTTCTTTCAGATAATTATTTTATGGTCAAACTATCCAATTGTTTGAACCACTTTTATTGTTTCTCTGTAATGTTGAAGCGAATTTTATGTATGTATCGAAATCCTGCTACCTTTTTTATCTGTGAACTAAAATTTTTGTATATCTGTGAATGGTAGTTTGTTATAGGATGTAATTATCTAGCCTAATTCTTTTAATTGTCATCTAAAAATTATAGTTATGCAAAAAGCGTTAATCACTAGATAGATAGATATGCTACTCATGTTACCTATTTTATTGAAACGGTATATATTGACACATCCTTTTTCATCTACTATATTTCATAATAGTATTTATTCTGAGTTTAAACCTAGCATGTATATTCATGTATATTAATATATATTTATACTTATAGCTATGTATAATATGTATATCTGATTATAATTTATATGATAAATTAGATGTTTAATTGCATAAATATCATTATATATGTATTAGCACACTTATATATATGTGAGTGAAGCTATGACATGATGGATTTAAAAGCATTACAATGCAATTATATTATATTTTAAATCTTTAATTTGTTATAAATTTAATATACAAATTCATTCTTATTTCATTTAAGACTCGCATATAATTTCAATTCCAGAGGTGACCAAGATACATATATAATGAAATGTTTATGCTAAAATAATTTAGTTTTAAAATATTGGATAATTCTTGGTAAAAGCATCATGCCACAAGCACCTGTGTTAGACTTGCATGGAGATCAAAAACAGATTTAAAAAATAACAAATTTAAAATACATTTTTAGACAAAGCAAAATCATCCAAGCAGCACTATTTAAATTCACTAGAGATTTTCTTTTGTCCTTACTGAGGTACTAATTTAAAATTTAAAAGATGATAAAATTAAAGATTAAATTTTAAAGTTGTCAACAAGTTAATAGGTTTGCAAGGGGGGGAGGGTATCAGAATATTAATATAAAAACCCCAAATTTTAGCACTCAGAATTCTCTCTCTATTAAGGTAAAGCAGTTGCTGCCAGAAGCTATGCCCATTTTTAAAAATTAATATTATTGGCTAGGAAGGTCCAGCTTTGCCATCTCCTTCAAAAGAATGGTGACCTTCCACCCACTGCAAGTTATTATCATCACCATGAAATGGAAGAGGCCAGTTCTACCACCTGCAAAGAAGACACCAAGGAGATAACCTATTTAAGAGTACCAGTGCCTATTTCATTGTCAGACAACTCAGCCTAGAAGATTACTATTTTTTCTCTATAGAGCTCTATAAAATCTCTATTAAAGTATTCTTAACAAATTCTTAAGCTAGCTGTCTGTAAAGAACATTCATAAAAACATAAACTTATAAATAATAACACTTCATTAAATTAAACTATGTAATTATAAATCTTTAAATGTAACTCTAAAATAAAATTATAACTGTAACAATCGTCTAATAAAAATGAATATAAATGTAATTTTAAATAACTTATCTTAAATGTAATAACTGTAATTAGTTATTATTTAACCTTTCTAATCTGTGGTCATGCCTATTCTATTTTACTTTATTTTATTTAAATTGATATATTATGATATGCCATAATTCAAAGCAGAGATAAATAATTTAGTAAACTTTGAGAGAGATGATTAGAAGCTTTCCAGTAAAATATTTTGTTATTTTTTTAGCAAACATAAATCTCTGTTTTGGAATCTATTCTTATATATAACAACAGATTACTGCATGCTCATTGTTATATATGTATGTTTATTTAAGCTATTTACTAGCTTATCAGTGAGGTTTGCGAATTAATAATATATATGTATAGTTAGATAATATTAAGGATGATATTTAAAGGCATATTAGTAATTATTAATTAAACCCTGAAATATGCCTTTCTCCTCCCTAGTTTATTAGATGAAATATACAGATTTAATATTTCTAAACTAGATTGCTTTAGAGAAACCCATCTTAGCATGTTTAAAGTATGTTAATTGAGAACTGGATTAAGATACTTTTTCTAAATGAAAGTATAGTATGTTGTGCATTAGATTTAAATCTAATTTAGTATTAATATTATTTAGTAAGTGTTACAAATATATTTTTATTAAACACTATACATGTATCTATGCCTTGCTATGCTTTCTTTATAAATGGGCTGATGGTGACCAACCACCCCATTATTTTTGAACAGCCACCTTAGAACTGGAACATGAGATCCCGAAACCAAATTTAAAGCCACTCTGATACCTGAACTAATGTTCTATTATGCTAGCAATCATATGGTCCAAGGGAACTGAGTACTTGGTACTGAATCCTGTGAATAATTATACATTCATACAGCAACCCTCATTAGTAATTTAGTGCCATAGTATCAGAAGCTCTGCTACAACCACCAGTTCATTCTGCCCTATCATTATAAACTTCAGCATTAGTCTGAACATGGTATTTAGTTTACTTAAGTAATCTGTACATAGAGTGTATTTATTGCTCATAATGTATATGTTAATATGAATCAATTATGTTTTGTCATATATCATCTCTGTAAGATTTGGCTTGTCATAGCAAACCCAGAATAGTTGGCATAACATATTTTTAGATATGAATATTAATCGCAGGTAATAAACTATAATAATATATCTAAAATGTATTCTAAAGGATGAGACTCCTGTAACCTAAATTAGCTCATAATTGTTATAACACCTGTGTGTGTAAACCTAACCAATGTACATCTATTGTTTTCATATTAATTAATTTTCTTGTTTTATTTATTAAAGATATTTAAATTGTAATTCTGTTTCGTGTATCTCTCACAGTCCACTTCAAATCACTCCTAATCAATCCACATTATCGGTCATTCCCAACTCTCATGTTCCACCCTTTTCTATGCCGGCTCGCAAATTAAATTGAGACCGAGTGTAACCTCATATATGTCATCCATAGGGTATTGAATCACGGAGCGCTGGTAAAGGAGTTGAAGTGTGGTCAGATTCAAGGTCTCAACCCCTCAGCTGGATCAACTTTAGTGTAATTTTCCAGAACTCTGGATTCTGTTGCTTAAATGTACAAATATGACCGTTACATTATATATCATACAGTGACAGTAATAAATATGCATAAAATTATTTTGAAATATTTTTTATGTATGTGTGTTCAAATATTTATATATAAATTAATCACACTTTTTTATTTATAAAGACATTTACAATATATAAATAACTGTTGATATATTTTAGTTCAATATTTATGGTAGTTACTGAATAGAGTGAATCAATTGCTTATCAACTTTTGACCTAAAAAAAAAATCATAAAAATATATGTATATGATTTGAAATGAAAAATTTTAACCACTTAAATGTCAGTATATCAAGTTTATTTTATTTTCTAATTGGTCAATTATTTGCATACATAAGTTTGTTTATTACTTTTGTAATGACTTTTAAATGGAATGTTCTTTTTAAAATATAAATATAGTAGATTCTTACTATGTATAAAAACAAATTATTGGTGATCACGTAAAATCATCTATATGAGTTGACAAATCTGTTTTCCAATAAAAAGTATATATCATTTTCATAACACATTATGTATTTAGATTGCATTTACGGTTCAAATATATTACCATATTTAAAAAATAAAAAAGATATACTTTTTAAGTTATTATTTATGACACAAAACGTATACATAAATAATTTAAAAGTAAATGCTATTAACTATGGAAAAGAAATTGCTATTAACTGAAATGAGTCTTTTTACTCACTGAATGAGAAATGTTTTCTTTTCAATGAATATTTTTTATCGCCACCGCTGTTACCGTGTGGTTTTCATATGATAAACGAGAGCTTTTTCCTCTGAGTTTGAAACTAGTAAAATACCATGTTGTTCCTGGCAGATATTGATTTGATTTTTTTTGAAACCAAAGTGAATATTGTGTCTGTATATATGCACATGTTGAATATTAAATTTGTTATGATATTCAAGAAAAAAAGTTGTCTTTCTTGTTCTGAAGACTATAAAGTCATCACCTAAAGCGGAGTGTTGTTAGTTGAAAGCAAAAAATGTTGAAAATCTTCTGATTTACACTTAAGGTAATCTTCCAAACAACTGGCCGTATGATTAAAAAATCAGTTTTCATCGCCTTTTAGTAAAAAACTAAGTATTAATTTTTTAGACTACAATTTAGTCTTGTAAACTCATCTTTATCACTATCATCAAATATATAATTTCAGTTTATTTATTTCAAGTATATTCTTTATTAATAACACAAATTTTATATACACTTTTTACAAATAAACCACATGGTTTAACTATCAGATATACATAATAATTATTTCACTCTATTTTAAAAACACTACCCTATGCAAATGCAGAGAACATCACTATATATCCAGGTTTTCTATAAATATTTTGATTTAGATTATTATTCCCACACTTCACATAGTGTCGGCATACATCCACACCATATTTTGACCATAATTTTCTTCAGTAGGTATCTTAGGCATTGATTAAAGTATTTGCTCCAATATTTATCTAGTTTTTTAACCAGTTATACTTTTTATTATCAAAGATCACATTACATCTTATGGACCATATTGTTTTCAATGTATGTATTATTGCCAATGTGTTATGCAGAAACTTTAAAAAGAAACTTTGTGAACTTTAGTTCACAAAGTTTCTTTTTAATATTTTATTTAAGTTTATTACTGGTTTATGAAACACTTTATTTCTAATGTGCCAGAGGGCCTTACACTCTTCAAATAAGTGCTTCATTTTATAACTTTTTCATTTTTGTTATCTTCTTTACTATTGTCTCATATTTTAAAAATATTATTACAAATGTATCTACAATTTCATACTAAAAAATGTTTGAATTTATATAAAATCTTAATTTGAAATCTAAAGAAAACAAACACTTTTAAATAATATTTCACTGTCACAAACATTTCATTGTATTGTTTTTTCTTCAGTATAACAAAAAAAAACTAAATACAAGTATTTAAGTTTTGTATGCTAGGTATGTAGATGATATTTTTGTGGCTGCTCTGGAGGAAACCATTGAGGATATCAAAACTGACCTTATAACAGCATCAGGCCTTAACATAAATGTAAGTCAGGAAGAAGCATCGAACAGTATTAAATATTTGGACCTGCAAGTGATAATTGAGGGTGATCGCTTTTATTACAAAATGAACATTAAGCCGATTAACATCAGAGATCACATACATCACTTATCAAATACACCAGATATACATAAATTTGCTGGCCTCAAATTATTCTTACATAGAAATAACTGTTTGTGTAGCTTTGAAGCTGACAAAAGAAGCAATATTGAAACTTATAGAAATGAGCTCATCAAGGCAAAATATAATCAACGAGCCATTGATAATGTTATTAAGAAATTTAAAAGAGGGCCAAATCACGAGTTGAAACAAAATAAACCACGTATTTTGCTACCATATATCAAAAATATTTATAGAAAAATGTGGGCAATTTTTTGCTCAGAGTTCTGTGTGTGTTTTCGTTTGCCCCCTAATTTGAACAGGTGTATATACAACACCAAAGATTATATTCTTCCAGTGCAATTTGAAAATTTGTAGTGGCATCACATACTAGTTGTAGCTATTATGCATTAAAGATTAGATTCAATATATCTTAGTAACAAGGAATATTGGGGGGGGGGGATTGAAAACTGTTTAGACATAACTTTTAATAAATTAAAGAATTTCATAGTTACAATGTAACTTTAAACATCAAAGCTTTTTAAAGATTGTAAAACGTTTGAAACAAAACTCTAATGTAGATTTTCAGAATAGCAAGAAGTAGCAAACTGTCACCACTAATGATCAACCTATAATTCACTGTTAATTTGTTCTGACTAAAATTTTAATCTTAAAAATATTGCTTAGCAAGTTTTGAAGAGTAGACACTATTCATCATATAACTGTAAGTTGGTGAGGATTTTAGTAAATTTTCTTGAATAGATAATACAATGATTGAAAGAAAAAGGAAGAAAATACTAACTGAAAGATGGTTATTGTAAAAAAATGGGCAAAGAAAAATGGAACAGTTAGCTGCCTAAAAAAATTTGTTCCAACTTAGATCAGATAATGATAATGTGTAAAATGCATATTTATTTCAATGGCTTCATTTGTTAATATTTTCTGAATCTACATTATATATCATTAAGTTTATATATTTGTTTATTTATTAAATGATGCACTGATACATTTTTTTAAACATACTGATTGAATGAAATTAATTTTTCAGTCACTTTTAATCAGGGATATACTGATGTATATATTTATTTAGATTTTTATTTATAAACAACAGATATGCACTTGCACACTAACCCATACGTGCATGTGTATGTTAAATTCTCTTAAAGGCATATGGAGTTATTTAGGTTAAAAAAATGTTGAGAAAGCAAAGTAATTGATAATGAGTGGTGCTAATTGCTCTAACAAGCTTTATTGATAAGTGATGCAAAAATAAAGTATTTAAAAATCTCTATCTAGAAATTTTCCCCCAATCCTCAGACCACTAGTTTCATGCTTTGGCAATCATCAGTGAGGTTCTAGGATAATTTCAGATACTTGAATATGCAAGGTGATAGGAGACCAGAAAAGTGGCTGGAATTAAATAAAGCAATTGAAAATGAAGAGCTGGAGGTATTAGCAGTAGTGGAAACTCATCTAAGAGAAGAACCTATTTTAGAAGAGGTTATGGCAGGGTGTAAACAAAAAAGAAAAAGAAAAAAGGGGTGGTGGTATAGGTGTTATATTGAGGAAATATTTAAATATTGTTAAATGTCAAGAGCATTTGTGGTTTGAAATAAGGTTGGGTAGACAAGAATGGATGGTGGCTGTAGTGTATATAGCTACTGGAGATAGTCAAACTGTAATGGAGTGGAACAGTAGTATATATGAATGCCTAGTTAAGGATATTCAAATTTTTAAAGAAAAGGGAAAGAAAATAATGGTTATAGGGGATATGAATGGACATATTGAAGAAATTGATGATGTAGATAATAAGAATGGTCAGTTGTTGAAGGAATTTTGTCAAAGAGTAAATTTGAGCATTGGGAATTTATCAAATATGTATGAGGGACAATACACATGGTCTAGGAATAATGTATTTCACACAATAGATTATGTATTGGTAGAGAAAGAAGGAATGAATAAAATACGGAAAATTAAGGTGTTTGATAATGAAGAGAGAGTATGTAATAGTGATCATAATTTTATTGTAATAGAAATGGTTAGTAATGTGATGGAGGATAGAAATAAAGGTAGAAATAATAGTGAAAGATGTGGATGGAGAATGAATGATAAGAATAAGTTGGAAGAATACAAAATAAAAGTCGAAGAAACCATGGAGCAGTTGGATGAGAATGAGTATAAGGACTGGTGTGGTGAAATAGAAAAAGTTGCAAATAGGGTTTTAGTTGAGAATATGCAGAAGAATAAAAGTAATAAAAAATGAGAGTTAGTAAAAGTGTAAAAGAGAGGAAAGAAGCATGCAAAGAATATAAGTGTGCTATTAAGAACAAAGAAAGTGAAAATGATATTAATGCTAAATGGGGAAAGTACTTAGAAAAGAAGAAGTTGGCTAAAATGGATAATTATAGAGAGAGGATGAAGTTAAATAGTAAATTGTTGGAGGATATTAATAAGAGTGGAAGAAATGGAAGTAAAAAATTTTGGAATTACATTAAAAGGAGAAATGTAGGGGAAAGAGAGATAGTATTAATAGATGATGAGGGAATAGAGTGTAGCTCTAGAGAAAAGGTAGAGAGAATCTTAAATAGATATGTAATGGATATAGAAAAGATGTTAGATGTGAAGGAAGTAGTGATAGAAAAAATGAAAGCAGTTAGTAATGGGAATATTAGGTTCACAAAAAATGAATTGAATGAGGTAGAGAAGAGATTGAAAAGTGGAAAGGCAAGAGGTGAAAAGTGAAAAGGTGAGAGGTTTAGATGGATGGGCAGCAGAGATGGTAATGAATTTAGGGCATAGAGCAAAAGCAAAGTTATTATCGTTTTAATAAGATGGCACAGAAAACAGTTTTTCTGATTAGTTGGAGTAATACAAAAATAAGATTATTATTTAAAGGAAAGGGTAGGGATCATAGAAAGTTAAATAATTATAGACCGATAGTGGTAACATCAGTTTTATATAAAGTTTTTTCATATATGATAGCTGGAAGAGTTGTAAAATGGATGGAAGAGAATAATGTAGTGGGGGAAATGCAAGGAGGTTTTAGGTCAGATAGGTGTATAGGAGATAGTTTGTTTGTAGTTACACAACTTATGGAGATGAGTAGGAATTCAGGTAGATCATTATATATGAGTTTTATAGATATAAAGAAAGCATGATAGAGTAAATAGAAATAGATTTTGGGTAAGGTTAGCCAATTTGGGAATGGATGAAGCTTTAGTAAATATTATTAAGAAATTATATGAAAATAATTATTATACTTACCAGTTAGGGGATATAGAATCAGTTAAAGTTAAAAATGGGGTGGGATTAAGGCAAGGATGCCCTATGTCACCTATTTTGTTTTTGTTGTATTTGAGTGAAATGGAAAGAGCAATAGAAAGACTAGGAAGAGGGATAGAGATACCATTAATAGGTAGTAAGGGAGTATATATTTTGTTAGGTCTTTTTTTTGCGGATGATATCTTTTTGTGTGCAGAAAGAAGAGAAGATATGCAAATTATGTTGAGGACATGTGCAAGGGTGGGTAAAGAGATGGGGATTAAATTTAGTGAAGAAAAATCAAATATAATGATGGTTAATACTGGGGAAAGAGAAGATGTAGAATTTTTATTGGAGGATATAAAGTTAAGTGTGGTGGATAGATATAGGTATTTGGGAATCATCTTATGTAATCAGGAAAATTGCTTGGATGAATGGGAGAAAAAATTGGTAAATGAAGCAAAGAAAAGAAAGGGTTTGGTAAAGAAACTAACAGTACTTTCATATAATAAATATGATGTAGCTAGAATAGTATGGAAGGGAGTTGCAGTAGCAGGGTTAACATATGGTAATGATGCATTATGTGTTAGTAAAAGGGTTTTAGATTATTTAGAGAAAGTACAAAGAGAAGTAGGAAGACATGCATTAGATGCAGAGATGTGGACAGCAAAGGAGGCAATTCAAGGAGAAATGGGATGGTCAAGTTTTTATATGAGAGATGCAAAAAGTAAAATGAAAATGTTTGGTAGGTTGCAGTTTATGGATAATAAAAGAATAGCAAAAATAGTGTTCAATTGGGTTATGAGTAAAGGGCAGGTAACAAGATGGGTGAGAAAGGTAATGCAGTATGTGAAAGATTTGGATAAAGAATTTATATCAGTATACTTATATAAAAGGTGGGATGATTGTGTTAGGAGGATTGTTGAGTGTTATAGTGGTAAGGAATGGGATAAAAGAATAGAAGCATTAATAAAAAATAGGGAGTTGGAGAGATGGAGAACTAGTATGGAGGGTAAGAAGAGTTTAAATATATATAGAAGTAAACAGAATATTGGATGCAAGTTAATTTATGATAATAGTAAGGAAAGTAGTTTATTATTTAAGGCTCAAACAGGATCCTTAGCAATAAGAGAATATACATGTAAATGGAAAACTATGGATGATTTAGTGTGCAAATTGTGTAAGAAAGGTATAGAAAATATTAGGCATCTGTTGATTGAATGTAAATGCTTGAAATCAGAAAGGGTACAGATAATGAAGTTATGGGAGAATAGACATGAACAAAGTGACTATACAGAAAGTGAGTTATTAGTTTTTATGTTGGGTTTGCGAAGAGATAAGGGGGATTTAGATATAAAGGTTATAGAGTTGACAAAGATTATGTTGTGGAAATGGGATGGGGCAGAATATGGGGAGACTTAAGAGTGGGGAATGGAAAATAAAGTGGTTAACAGGTTTATCTGGGCATAATTGCTGAGATATTCTTGACTTCGTTTAAGGAGAAGCCAAATACATCACATCACATCGATCTAAAAATAGCAACTCAAAGTTTAAAAAATTGGATCATGTGATATGTGACTTTATTTTATTTACTATTTAAAGTGATTGATTGTTCACAGATACTATAGTCAAGAGATAAGCCTTGAACACCATCAATATAGTTTGCCATTTTTAGACTCAAACATTCATTTGTTTTTAAATATTTAAGATACATAAATATTACATTATAAATATTTTATATAACTATAATAAAATATATTTGTTTTTAATTCAACTATTAGAGAATGTGAAGTAAAAAATAAATCTTTGAGATGCTTTAAAAAATATTAGTTTATCAAAAATTGTTAGTTTTACAATATTGATTTAATAGTTACTATATATTCAGATTTTATTCTGAGTCCATTTTATTTTTATATTAATTATATGTCTATTTTATTATTTAATGGAAATTTAGATGTATTATTTAAAGTTAATTTGAACAAATTATATGAAATACATCTTATTTTAATCTTTTTTGTTTGATCTTTTAAATACAAAATATAGTATTATATTTAAAATCAATGTCATTTTTAATTTAACCTTGCAACAGTTGCTAACCAAAACACATGGTATTATAGTATTTATAATTTATAAAATTTTGTTATTTGTAAATACTCAAGTATTTGAATTATTTATATAAAAGTATGGTTTTACTATCAGTCTGTGAATTTTTTAAAAAGTCATTTAATCACTTTTAGCTGTTACTTGATACCAGTAATGAAACGTTCTTGTAGTGTAATAATTAGGACACTTGTATATCAACTTCATAACCTGGTTCAAACATGGGAATGTTTTCAAGTTATTGTTTAGTAATTGAGTATCGAATTATTTTTAGCTAGAAATTAAATGTTCTTGATAAATTTGTATGAGTCATATGAGGGTTATATTGTATTCCTATGGATGATGATATTTAATCATTAGCTTGTAAAAAACTTAAATTAATTAAAGTTAGATTAAAAAAAACTGGGATATCATTCATATGTGTGTTGCACATATAATTATTTAAGAATAATGACTAAAATCTTACTCAAGCTCCGCTTAATGAGTTAGTATATAATTGTCAAATATGGTCTTTGACCTTGAAATGAAAAAAAGTAACACAAGAATTAAGAAAAATGTATTTGATATGAATCAAAGGTCAATGAATTTATACATAAATCAAAATTTAAATATTAATTGTAGAATTAAAAAACTAGAGGTGCTATCAATATATTACTAAAATCTTGGGTATTTTTGATTATATACAAAAATAAAATACAACTTTAGAAGAAATATCAAAAATTAGGCAAAAATAATCATAAAAAATATTGGGAAAGTTCATTTATTCTGCTTGAGTTATTCCATGTTCCATATTGTTTATAATATTTTTTTAAAATGCCAGTAATGATATTACATTAAATAAAAAAAAAGTTCTTCATTAAATTGTAAGTATAATATATTAATTTGCCAACATTCCAAAATTAAAACGTTTATACCTTTTTTTTTTTCAAATTTCATTTTGTATACAAAGAAACATTTTAACCTTTGTTTGCTAGTTTAAATAGTTTATAAAAGCTATTTAGTATCAGTCTCTGTTATGGTGTAATGAATACAAAATAACTTTTAACCAGACTTATGTTGTGACCAGATGTTTTTTTACTTAGATGGGCCATTGAACTGTTAAGCAATTTTATTCACAGCAGAGATTATGACCTTGAATATTGACCTGATTAGTTCACATCATTTCAGTTATAAACAACAACACCTCTTCTTCTCATAAAATGATTGGCATATCAAGTAAGAATTTGTGATTTTTCAATTTGCTAATTAAGCAAATGAAAAGTACATGCATTCAATAGACATTTGATATGCCTACAAACATTATATATACTTTCAATCATTAGAATTATCAAAAGCAATATATTTTTTTTATCTCTTAAAACCATGAATTTATTATTTGATAGAGCATTCAAAATAATAAAATGTCAGACCTGATTGAATTCAAAGAGATCAAATTTTTAGTGTAAGATTAACTGGAGCATCAATATTTAAAACTGTTAAACTATTTAATGTTTCAAGATAAATAAAATGTAATTTAATAGTTGGTCACTTGAGAGATGATCCAATATTCAAATACTAGAAGTGGCAGAAGAAAAATCCAATTCATAAACTTTTAGTTCTATAACCTATAAATCTACCCCTGCACTAAACCACTTAGATATGTTTCAAGGTTAATCATCTCACAAATGATCATAGTATTTATTAATGATAAAAAGACAAACTGTGATATAAACCAACTGTAGGTAGAATTTAATGTTTATTAAGTGAAATTGAAGGACATTATAAAATATTATAGCCATACAAAACTTATAAATCATTTCAGAAATCAACACATATGTAAACATGGCAGTTTCTATCATAACAGTCTGACAAGTGCTTCAGAAGTAGAACATTTATGTGCTATTTCAATGCCAGTGTTTTATAGTGTAGACAGTGTGATTAAAAACTTGAAGATTTATATTTAGTGATTGCTAAAAAACACTTTATAACCAGAATGACTTTTTTCAACTATGAAATATGGCTATGAAACTTTCATGATGTAGAAAGTTACATTATGGTATTCCTTAATTGCTTTCCAGCTGCAGAATAATTAACTATTTTGGACAATAAGTTTATTTATGCCATAAACATTATTTCCCTAACATTCAAATATTAATTTGAGGATTATGAGGTTGCTATTATGCAACTACTCATTCGTCTTACGTTAATGGTTAAATCTCTGTAGCCTATCTTAAATGGGATATAAAAGATTAATATTCTCCAAGATCATCTTTTAATCAATTGTAGACTTTTCTCTTAAAGTTCCAATATTAAAAAATTATTTCTCACATAAAATGTAAGTAGTTTTTTTTATACAAATGAATAAAAATTAATATATCACAAATGTTCCTATTATATAGGTCAAATCTTTTATATGCTTAGTTTAAAAAAAAATCGCATTTGACATACTTACATTATTTATTTCACATGAATTATTAATTTTAGTATAAAATTCAAAATCAGAGTAATCTTTAAACAAAACTAATTAATCGTATACATTCAATTAACAGTAATTATTAATAAAGATTATGAAATTGATTTATATGATTAAAAGGGGGGGGGTGCATATGGCTTAATTGCTTGCAGTTCATAAAAAGTTCGAGTGCCAGAGTTGATTCTGGAACCTCCCGATCCCTAGTTGAACCCTATACCAACTACAGTGCATGCACTTGTAAGTTATTTTTATTTTTTAAACTCTAGTTTATATAGTTATCATTATAATTTTGTTTTGAATAAGAAATAATTATATGATCCGTTACTCCAGAGATCATGATCCATGATCACTCAAGTGACATGCTAAGAACAACAGTACCCATCATTCAATTGGTTCATCAATTTGTTTACTTTTTTTATAAGCTGGAAAGAATTCAAGAAAAAAACCTCGTGAAATTGTCAGACTGTCAGTGATTAAATCGTACAAAATGTTTGAAAGGTGAAGAGCTTAATAGTAATTTATTTTTAAACTTTTTGAATGTGAATCAATTTCTGTTCACAAAAGTTTTTTTTTTTAAAAAAGTAACTTCATAGTTCATTTAACAGCCACTTATAAAAATCTTTCCTATAAATATGTGATTGTGATTTGAAATGTATAGATATATAAGCAGATTTTGCTTTAATAATATTTATGGCTTATTTACTTGTTATATTAAATAGCCAGGGGTGATTGAGAAAAAGTTTTTTTAGGCAACAATATGAGAAAAGTTCAAATTTATATAACAATTTATAAATGACAGATATCATTTTATTTGAAGTATATAAAATGTAAGCTTCATAGTAAATAATTAGTATAATGTATTAATAGTTAGTACTTTTAGAAAAAAGTTTTTAAATTTTAGTAGTTATATTAATTTTATTGTACTTATATATCATGGCATTTTAGTATTAAAGCTGCAACACAGAGCATGCATTAGACCTATTGCGACTGTTCACATTCATATCAATCCACTGATAACTTTGTAATCTTGTGATCTGACCAAAATAATGTGTAAGATCTTGTACATTACTTTTTTGGTAAAAAAAGAATGTGTACATGGATCTTGAACATGGTATTTTGGCAAGAATTACAAAGTTATCGGGAGGTTGATACAAATGTGAACAGGTGCAGTAGGTCTAATACCATGCTCTGTGTTGCAGGACTAAAAATAAGTACAAGTAAAAAAATAGTAAAACATAATAAATATATAGATCATTTTCAATAACAAATGAGTTTTCAAAAAAAAAAATGTGATTTTCACAAATATGTACGACTTTCAACATTAACAAGTCTCAAAAAAAAAAGTGACTTTTAAGAATGACATTTAAAATAAAAAATAAAATGTGATTTGCAATATTACAATAATGATACCATTAATAAAAAAAAAATAGTTTAAATATATACAAAACAAACAAACAGTAAATGATTTTGATTTTTAAGTAATTTGGATAAAAATACATTAACTATATTCATATGACACAATGTAATATATAACAGGAATTTATGCATTAAAACCAAAGTTTTCACATATACTATTAGCACAGAAAATGGAGATTTATAGTAAAAAATTTCCCTCAGAAAATGGACCACATGATTGCAAAGTATGCTGGAATTTTCAGAGAAGTGCTAATAAATGTCATTTTTTTAAATAAAGAAATTAAACCAAAAGTATAAAAAAATAAAATACATATTAATTATTAAACTTTTATTACATTTACATTTCTTTCATGTCATTAAGTATTGCTGTGGAAACATCCTCATTTTTGTGTATTCTTCTCTACTGTATATGAATTGGATTATGGTTAGAATAGGAATTATTGAACCTTCCAACCATGTCTCCTTGTGAATATCAATTTTATTGTTGCAACTTCAGACATTACAATGCCATTGCTTATCCGAGGTGTGCACATACAAACTCATATTATGTCCATTCAGACACACATTCACTGATGGCAGGATGCCTTGTTGTTGGAAATAGAGCACTGCATCCATTTCAGTACTTGGTAATTTTTAAATAGAAATTCTTGAATATGCAATGAAAGACGCATTTAAAATCACAACCCAATGTAATAGCTTTTGTCAGAAAGAAATGTAGATAACTGAAAGTGTCAAAATATTACAAAAAAAAAGATCACGTTGATTAAAAAAAACGTTTTCATGTATACTTGCAGGATTATTTTCTTTCAAATTCATGTCATTGTGACATTATACCTTTATTGTGGGTGTGAAAAGGCCTCCTATCTACTTTATATTGCATTATATCAAACAAAGCATTATTATTATCATCATCATCATTATTATTTAACTTAGAAGCATACTATTTTTTCCATATGCTATAAATAGATTGTACTCACCATCAATAAATATTTTGAAAATATGGACAACCATCCACATTTAGAGCTTTTAAGTAAACCAACATTTATTAACAATACTGGGAATGATTTGTGATTTTATTAAATAGCTAGATCTTTAAATCAGTTTATTATTAATAAAGCTTCAAATTATAATCCCAGGGAAATGACAGTATCTCATTTTTAATGTAGTTTGTTATTTCCTGGCATCTTCCCTTGTATTCATTATTGAACCTTTACTACTAATAAGTGGATTTAAAGATGTGGTTATTTAATAAAATCACACTCCATTTCTAGCACTGTCAATGAATGTTGGTATATTAAAAATAAGCTTTAAATGTGGGTGGTTGCAAAAGATTTATAAATGGGGAGTGCATGTATTAAATGGATTATGTCCTGTACATGAGGGTTCAGATTGGCCTTAGGTCAACATGGGTGTGACAAGAATCTCGGCCTCAGGGTGGCTTTTGAGCATTCCATCATCAGATTTTCAATTGGATGGATGGTTGAAGAGTTGAAGTGTGGAGTAGATTGAAGCCTGTCCATTAAAGTATAAGGTTTGGCCATTTTAATATATATCTGAGCACTCATAGCATATATGTGTAGAGATGGTAATCTGGACCAACTGATGATTGCTGGTTTAGCATGAAATACATATATTGGTGATTATTTATCTTTTCAACATATATGTGTTCAATTGTATCAGTGTTATAAGATAGTGTGGAGAGTGGTGGATCATGTGAAAGTCTGTGCTTATATACCCTATATATTATATATAAAATATGTCATCTAATATTTATATTTATTTAAACTAATGTAGTTCATAATCTCAGGGCATTAAAAATGAAATACTGTCTATTCTTGGGATTTACTATTCAAACCTTTGCTAATTATAAATTGATTTAAATATCTGGCTGATTAATAAAATCACATTCCATTTTCAGTACTTCTAATGAATGTTGGTTTAGCTCTAAGTATGGGTGAGTGCCTGTATTTTAAAAATATTTGTTGATGGGGAATGCTGTCTATTCACCGCACATTTGAAAAGTAATTTGCTTCTATCCAAATTACATATATAAAAATGCTATGTTATTTAATATGTTGTTGTTATTATTATTATTGTTGTTACTATTATTGCTGTTATTATTGTTGACTTCTGTGAATAATATTTATGACAATTCTTCTATATTGTCTGGTGTTAAGCTTTTTAAATATAAGTAATTGTTGTAATAATCAATATTAGCATTTATTCTTTTTATATTGTAAAATGGTCATTACTAATACTCATTTAGCTAAAAATTTTCAGTTCCAGTCTCTAATATGAAAGATAATCATAGAGAATTCAGTTATAATGGTATCCAATTGTTTAATTCTATTGTTGCTGTTTATTCATTAGAATTGTCATTCATATTTCATTTCTTATATTTAAAAAATGTTTGTAACTTTGATTATCCGATTGCATGTAAGTATTATTGTTTATTATTGTATTAACATTTGTAAATTTATTTATTGTACACTAATACACGCTTAATGTATATATATATATATATTAAAGCAGTCAACCTGATACTCAGATCGAACTTCACAGCTCACTCAGAATCTCCCACCACCAAACCATATTTAAACTCCATCCTTACGCATATATATGTATTTACTAATACATATTTTTCTTCTTGCTTAACCATTAAAATAACTGACATAGATATATAGATACCTTAATGTAAATAATTTTAATAAACAAATATTTAATGTTATTTTAATTTGTATACATGTGTAATGGATATGCACATATTATCGGTGAGGGGAGATTACTTTTAAAATCATAATTTCAAATAAAAATATATATTATTAATGTTTATTTTAAAATCATATATAATTTATTTATTTTAATCATGGTGGTCAGAAAATGATGCAATTCTTCTAAGAAGTTTTTCGAACGCAATTAAGACAACTGAAAACCCATTAGTCTGAATTAAAATGTTATAATTTATAACAGTAAAGTAAGAATCCATTAGTGGAAATTTTATCAACTTCAAATTTGTTTTAAAATCATAGGACTACATTTTAAAACAATTGTTCAAGAAATTTGTAACAGGATTGTATTGTTTTCAAAACTTACTAAAACAAAAAATGCATCCAGTCAGCAGATTCCAGATCTACTAAGTGCACAAAGTGCCTCAAGTCTATCAGCTAAGTGCTTTCCAACATCATCGGAAAAATGGTATAAATACTGCTAGATTTGAATCCATAGGGAAGAACACAACCATAAAACAGCAATGGCAGATCTAATCCATGCTCATGGTTTTATTAATACAATGTGTAGCGAGTAGAGAAAAATTCATCTTTCTCTCCATTCAAACATGCTCTTTTCAGCAATCATAACTCTGGATCTCATACCCATGAACTTTCAAATGCTTACAGACTGAAAAAGTAAATGCTACTTGCTTGACTGACCCAAATCTAGATCTAGTTCATCAATCCCAATGGACACTAAAACATCAAGGGCTGATTTATCAAGGTAAAAAGAACTTTAGCCACTGCCTAATGTATAAATCTCTTAAACTCAATCTTCTGTAATAACAACCCTGACATTCTATTAGATAATTAATATTATGTAAAATGATTTATAATTTACTTACCTCTAGTTTGTTCATAACTCTACATAACTTTAATTTCCCTTTTATTATTGAGCCTCTATTAAATCTGTTTCTTTCACTTTCATGCGGCAATAATCTTTTAACTTTTATTATCATACTTTATATATTTGTATTTTTAAATATGCCAATAATCCCTCAAATTTGCTAGTATGTAATTTCTTTTTTAATTTTCCTTCCCTACTTTATGGGATGATTAGATTAAGTTTAATTAAAAACAAGTCTTATTTTATCTTAGCAAATGCTCACAAATTTGGAAAAAAACAAAGTAATTATCTCATAAGGTTATTGTAGAAAAACAGCAGAAATCTGTTTTTCTAAGAAATGTTTTTTTATTATTTTTAAATAATAATGCGCTAATCCTAAAATGTCAAATTTATTATGTGTAAGTAAATCTATTTATTCTCCAATTCATATGTATAATTTATATTTATTTTAGTGACAGCATTTATAATCGAATTTTTATACTTATTTAATGGTGTGGGAAGTTTATAAATAAATTAAAGTAAGGGGGAAGGGGAGTCTTTATATCAAGGAATTCTGTATTTTAATATGTTTAAATGATCCACTTCTGTTTAGCAATTAAATCATACCATTATGCGGATATTCCATAATGTGTGGGCATTAATTAAGTAAATATTCTTTAAAGTTATATTCGTTATTCCAAGCGACGGTTGCATGCATATAGGCCCTATCGTTCATTTATATATACATTTGTGCTTCTCTCTACCCGGGCATATCGGAAAGCCAAACCCTGTCTCGTATCTCCAAGTCCAAGAACCAGGCTCTTAACCCCACTGGGGACTTATTTAGTTGTATGAGCTGGCTTTATATGGGGATTGCTCTGGGAAAAACCCAGCCCATTAAACACACAGCCGACCCCTCTTCGTTCATGAACCAATTCTGCCAACGTTTGCAGACATATCAGTCTATTTTGTGAATGAATTCTCAGAAGCACCTGCAAGGATCTGTGACTGGATCACATAAGTATGCCACCATGCACACTCCACCTTCCTGTTATATCTCTAAATAAAACCCATGAATATCCATAAGCTGTAATTTTGTAACTCTACTCACCAGATCTATCTATTATATTTATTAATATTTTCAGATGCACGTCTTTTATGATGGCATTATATATGTGTTAATAAGCTATCCCACACACATTTCTCACTCAGTAAAATTGAAATCTTTCCGTCTATTAATAAAATGTATTTTGTACTAAAATTAATGTTTCAATCCTAAACAATATTTGTAAGCTAAATCGGTTAAATGCTATATTTTGTTCCTTCTGGGGGTAGATTGGTATCTCAAAAATGCATTTCCTAATAGCGATAAATCAATTGTCCATTATTATATGTATCTATTATTGGCATATGAGCCGCAATAATAAATCAAATAAAGTAATCAATCAAATCTGTCATCCTCTAAGTTATTAATAAAATGACATATGACTTACCTGTTACTATCTAAATATAATGCAATATATATTTACGTTAAGAGGCCAATGATTAATAAAATAATGAAACGAGTATTCATTCATACTTCTTCAAATGAATAAATCTTGTATATATATTATAAACTTGCAGAATCATTGTTTTCTTTTATTTAAAGATTAATATCTTAGTTATTAAATTATGCTCGCTCTGGCTGGATGATCTCCCACTAATCTTATAGATATAATTAATATGAAAGGTCACGACCTTTAAATGAGTCAAACTTGTATTTCATGCTAAAATATTCCATCATATAAATTTAAATTAGAGTCTTTTTGTGTCTCCGCTTTGCGATGCCAGTGGAGAGAGATAAATTAGATCGGTATCATCGGGATTGTTGCTCATAAGTTGGTAGATCTGGAAAATAGGCAAATAGGGCAGAGTTCATAAGTATTCCTGACTTATGTATCTTGCGCATGATTGGATTTGAAGTACTTTTGCCTAGATGCTAGATCTTGTTATATGAACAGACAAAACCGATTGCTACAATATATATATATATTATAACCTCTCTCTCTATACAGTATCGGGCGCCTCTAAATTTGGGCCATCACAATCTGCCCTTTACTTATGTGTATTTACGTGTATACGTGTACTCCACTTCCCCCAAAATAAGTAATATAATATAGTGAAAATCACCTCCCCGGGTTCTAGCTCTAATAATTAATGAGATATTTAATTAAATGTGTTACTAGCTCAGGTTTCTTAAAAAATTAACTTAGGTTCTGTTTTAGACTAACTCAAATAACTATTCTATAATTCATGAGATTAGAAGTGGAAATAAGGTGACAAAGTAGATTGCATTGAGATAATATCCCATAGAATACCACCTCAATGGCATAAGAACACTATCCCCCCTTTTACTACTATTACATATAATAACTACATAGTATTCTTATGACTTCTGCAACTTCCAATCACTAAACTCATTTAACAATTAAAGTATTAATTTTTTATCTATCATAACAATAATAGTAATTATCTAGCTCAGATAAAATAATCTCAGGTTCTTAAATTTATTCAATGTTAAATTAAAATAAAGTAGCAAAATATGATAAGGGATTTTGTGTCATAATTTACTACTCTGAAGTTAGATTAATAATAGAACAATAAGAATAATAATCACAATCTTCATTGTTTAATCCAACTAGTATGGCTTTCTTTTATCGCAAATTTATAACCATAATAAATTAATTAATAATTCAATATCCTCCCTTTTGTTTATCTTTTCCTTTACGTAATAAAATAATTAGTAAGTGGCAGTGTTTAGATAATCTGAGAAATGAAGCAAGTGGCAACTAATAGCATATAATTTAGCAAATTACTATGACAATGGATTTATGACCAATAATGCAATGCAATTTTATAATTATTCAATTACAAAACATCAATAAATAATTAAGATTAAATATGCTTTTCTATTTATATTTTGTGCAAACAATTATATACTTAATTTACTGACGGTAAACATATCCTATGAATTCATGCAATGATGTAGAGAAAACAAAACTCAGACACAAGTTTTAATAACAAATTTTAGAATTTTATTAACAACAATCAAAATTAAGATAAACAAACAAATCTATTTACAATTATTTACAAGGGATATCCTCCTTTCTTTTCACACTACAAAAGTTAAATCATACATTTTTAGATTTCTTTTATAGTTAATTTAAATTATTAGACTTTTATAAGTTACTTATTTATTTCTCATTAAGTTTATTATATTACTTAGTTTAACTATTTTATGGGTAATACTATTCTTTACCTTTTAATATTAACATTACAGTATTATAAGTTATATATGTGGGTAAACATCATTTATAAACATTATAAATTTACAATCAATATGGTTTTTCCTCTTAAAAAATACACTTTCTTTTAACTCTCTATAAGTCACTTTGCATATTGTGCAAATATTATTACTACCTATTACGTTTGTTATCTAATGCTCGTAAACTCTAATACATTTTTTTCATAAGCCATACTCATGTATAATGCCATAACACGGGCTTAATTATCACCTGTTTCAGTTTCACATATATTATAATCATCGAATGTTATTATATTCTTTAAATATGCAATACTTATATTTTTAAATATAATCAACAATAAGAACACGTTAAATCATTTTTTAATATTTTTGTATATTTCTATTTGGGTATATTTTTATCAAATTATAGTTCATTTCTTAAAATTAAAATAATTCTCTGACTCCTTCCTTTCTTAGGATATATGCATCTTTTTTCAATAATCATAATCTACTCTTTGTTAATACCTAACTATTCTTATTTCAAATAACAGCATGACATACATTCTAAAATATCTATTGTTTCTTTTCAATAGACTTATCAAATAACGATGTAGTTGCAAGAAATACAGATAAAGATAGCGAAAGATGTATAGGATATTGGGAAGATAGATAAATAACTCATCAAAATATATACTTCAAAATGTATGGAACAGTGTGGATAGGGCCGACATTCCTTGTCTGATAACCCTGACGATAAGCACGATGTGGCAGCTATTTATTCAGCTTTACCAAACATCTAATAAGATTCACAAGAAAGATAAAATAACACTGTCCATGACAACATGTATAACAGTTATAGGGCTTTGTTAACTACACTGATTACCATCTAAAACTACTTATAATTCCATTCCCTGTAGCATCCTAGTTTTTAATACATCATCTTGGTTTCCGAATCTCCATGTATTACCAAGTCACTATCCAAACTATCTCTCAAGATTTTCACTGTATCCAACATCGATAAAACTAACTACCTTTTAAAACAATAAACAAAATTCACTAATATAAAAAACATTCCCCTATTCTATAAGAACAATTTGTCTTGCTTTATAACACTGTAGGTTCGACATCTACGTTTTATTAAATAACACTTAAATATCCTAATCGGAAAAATTAACAGAAAATATGACATAACCATTGGTTATATTGAACTATATTAATCACACATAAAATGAGTATAGTATGCATATTTTTAAAAAATCTAATTACATCTCATGGTGTTTTAGAGTGTTGTTTTTTTCAAAATGCGTTTTACAATAACTATAACAATAAAATTTTGCACTACATTCATTCGGTTCACTGCTGATCTAAATAAATAAAACATACATTATATTATTAATAACCATAAAATGTACCAAAATAATCTTTTACCTTCCTATTAGAGTTCGTAGTGGGTTTCTTTCTCCTCGAGCATCGCAAACATACAAAATTTCCACACACATACAATTTTATTTGAACATTCAAAATCAAAAAACATATTATTTTATATAATGTTATATTGCAAATTAATGTATTTGTTTCCCTATTGCTATCTAAACTCAATGTTTAACTTAGATTAATAAAGAAAATAATTTAAACCATAATCACATATTTTTCTGGCGGTAAATCTTGGTTAGTCCCCTAATATTTATTATTTCTTCTTTTATCCGAATGTTCTCCTTTCTGATTATTAAAGTTTTAAACAAATTAGTTCATTTAGTTAACTGTTTAGATGATCTTTAGTTTCAATGTTTAATTCAAAATTATTAAAATATTTATTTAGTTATCCCACGAAGTTTTTAATGTTGGGCGAATATTACCTCGGCGCGTTGATGCATCTTTATTTCTAGCAGAACTACAAGTATTTATATCATTACGGTACCAAATTGCATTTTTCCATGGATCCAATATTTTATATTTATTTCTCTGTAAACTATTTTTTTTTTCTTCTTCTTCTTCTTCAGGCAAGTAATTTCCTTGGTAAATTCACTTTTATTCATTATTATTTTATATACGATATTTTTTGATCTTTAACTATTTCTAGAGTAATTGCTCAGGTCATCTTAAAGAAAGTAACTCATAAAAATCTTTTTGTCCATTTATTTTTACACGAATAATATTTATTTTTATTTTTCATTATATTCATTAACTTTGCGCACAATGTCCTTTCATCAATTTTACACGCACTAAAGCAGTTTCGTAGTAATACGCTATACAAACTATATCAATGAATAACATTAACATTTTTGAAATATTACAAAATTTATAACTTAGTTTTAAGAATCCATCCATTTTTTATTGAAAATTCAGATTATATTTTAATAGAATCCACTGGCAGGTAACTGTGGAGTTAGTGAAACATTATTATGAGAACTTTTTTTAAAATTTTATTCTTAGATTCGCTTCGAAAGATTTTAAAATGTTAGTTAGTTTCTTTCAAAGATATTTATTAAAATTCTAATAAAATTGACTAATAATTGAAGAAAGAAAGAAATTTTAAAGAGCTTAAAATTTTACCTCTACTCTGGAGTCAACACATTTTTGTTCTCCCAGTTTATACAATTAATTGGCGCAATTTCTCTTGTCTGCCAAAATCTATCTTTTTATTGGTCAATCCCTACTTTGATTACTAAGACAATTTCTAAAGTTTTAAAATTGTGACGTAATAGACTTAAATATTAACCTATTATTATTTTTAAATTAATTATTATCTATTACAATTTAACTATTTTTAAAATAATTTTGAAACAATAACCAATAAAAATGTATAATACTTATTTTTTATTATGATGTGTGACAATTCCATCCAGCTCTATAATATACTATTTAAATATTTTAATCATTTGTATTAATCTAAACTAGTGCTTATACATAGAATATTCCAGACAGTCACGTAGACATTTCCGGTGTTTAGTCTAGTTTTATCTGTATTAATAAATTTGCTACTTATATCATTTAAAATGATTATATAAAATTTTGAAAAATAATTTAGAAAAATATAGAACTAGATGTAATCCTCACCCCCACAATACTTATTATTAAATATATTATATTAACCTTTTATTGCTTATTTATAATTTATAATATTAAATACTATATAATATTAATTTTAAAATTTTTTAGCAATTGACCATTCATAACCATCATTGATCTATAGAAAAGGGCACAATATATATATATGTGTGTGTGTGTGTGTATTTGTTTTTGTAATTAATTTTGGAATTTGATAGCTATTATTAATAACTTCTCTTAAGTCTTTTCCCCTGAAAATAAAACCTGGTCTTATATTAATTTTTGCTCCAAAAGACACTCTAGGGCTTAATTCCAAGGAATATATATTTTTTCTTCTACAAGAGTCTGTATTTATTCAAGTACAAAAATGTATATTTATTCAAGTACTTCTCTTTACAGAAAGCTGTAAGATTCTTATCCTGGGAGCCTTCCACAATTTCTTTCTTGTACTCATCAGAATAACTCTTTTTGCACTGATCTTATCTGATGATCAGAATATTAGTTCATTTAATTGAATACTTGCAAGACAGAAATGGTAATAAAATGATTATAGTTAAGAATGGTATATCTATATGAGCAAAAAAAATGCAAGCACAAAAATTCAGAAAATGTTTCTGCATTTCACATGTATACATTAACTATGTCCATTATAACATATGGCTATTGAATTATGATTCATATGTGATATAACCATGTTTATCCATTATTAAGTGGCACATTGTAAACGCTTGAGTATTCTTTTTAAAAGCTTTTTTTAGGAGAAAGATTGGTGGTTTAACTTAAGTTAAACTTTGATTATTAAAATCATTTCTGTTATTTTGATAAAGTCTTCTAGGAGAAAAAAAATGTTTAAAAAATCAGACTATTTTTTCTTTTACCATGAATATTTAAAAACTACCATGATAAAACTCTAAAACTAAATCAATAATTCTAAATCTAAGTATTAAATGTAAATAAAATAAGTATCTAAAAATATATAAATAAAATTATAAATTGTCTGATGTACTGACTTGTGTAGGTAGAATTATGTTTGTCAAAAAATGGTCAATTGGATAATACAAAATATATAATTTATATTATCACTTATTTAAAGCATTTATATCAATAATATTATTTATTTATACATTTATTACTTTGTAATTCAATATGTCCATTATGTGTTTCAATGGGTAAATAAAAGTCATCTATCTGTCTGATGATCATAACTAGGACTTATATTTGGAGTAGGGTTTATATTAAAAGCATCCTGAAAAAACATGCTAGAGCTTATTTTCTGGTTAGGGTATGTTTTTGGATAAACACAGTGGTTTATCCATATCAGTAATAGAAATAAATTCATACTCAATTGATAATATTGCTAATTGAGTGAATTGTTTCTAAAACATTGGAGACTACTATATGTTTTTATAAATTTTATTTTTATAAAATTCAATCAACAATATTCCAAACATTTATAAAGCAATAAATACATCTGCAATATTCTCTTGTAATTTATTTTTGCAAATATTATAGTAAAAAACATTAAATGACAAACACTTTTCAAAAATTCATCTTACTATTATTTATAATTGTTGCATAAGACTGTTTTGTTTTTTGTTTTTTTTTTTAAAAAAAAACAAAACAAAAAAAAAAACAAAAAACAAAACGCACCATATTTTAAGAAATTTCAAGATAAAATATTTCCTAAGAAAATCTATTAAAGTCTTTTTAAAAAATTTTATATATTAAAAAAAAGCATTAATAACAATCATGTATTTAAATCCTTTTAATAATAGATTTAATTGATATCAGTAATTAAAAAGTAAAAATCTATTGTAAATATTTGTTTAATATCTTTTTATAGTCATCATTAGCTTCACATACAAGTTATTTGATTTTTTTTTAAAAAATTGAACTGGTTATTATTCAAAATTTATCAACGTACATAATTTTTCAGTGAGAATTCATATTTCTGTCAATATATTTTTTTAATGTTATATCATTGATTTAAAAAAATATGCTGTACCATATTAACTATACTGTAAATTTAAATTTTCTAATAAAAAAACATCAATGTAATTTTTTTTTCATGTGTCAAAGCATCGAAAGTGAACCCACAAACCCGGGACAACTGCTCGTAAGGCAGCTGTGCTGACTACTCGACCACCAATGCTTGACATCAATGTAACTATTAAGATATTTCCAGTAAAATCTCACATATATCTAACAAGTTGCACTGAAGCAATTTTAATGATTCTGTTTGGCTATCTATCTAAATCACAGACTGATTTGAGAATAAGATTGTTAATAATATATTACTTTAGATTCTTACTATATCATATTAAAAAGTTACATGATTCCTATACTATTAATTGCCTGACTGACTACCAAATTTTAAAAATGTAAGCTATAAAGTTGTTTTTGATTAATATATTGAAAACCTATTGCTGCTTACTTTTTGTATTGTCTTTCATATTGATAATATTATCTTCTAACACTGATAGTACTTATTTGCTAAAACGGTTGCTTTTGATAATAACTTTCGTTTTGGCTATGGGCATGAAACAGTTTATTACTAAAGACTAACCATGTAACAAATGATTTCTTAGAAGCAATTAATTTGCCTTGGCAGACTCTTCTTTATTTATACCTCATCAATGCAACAAAAAAATGATAATACACACAATGCTATCCAAACCATTCACTATCACGCCATTTGATATTATTCCTCAACAAAGCGATGACACCGGATGGCATAAAAACGTTTGTTTTGGATAATGTTATGTGTATAATAATTTATATATATATAAGTATGTATCAAATGAAACAAGAGGTAACATTTTCATAATTATGTTTCTATATTGATTATTTCTATAGATAGTATTTTAAATATACTTTTAAATGTTTTTATTAAAGTAACGACTTATTAGCTGAAACCATTTCATATTGATTTTTTTTAATGGCAGTTTTGCTGATGAAAGAAATTCATAATAAATTGCACGTTTTTGATTATGACCCTTCCTTCATATACACATTTCAATTTTAATATATTTAATTTTTTTTTTTAATTATTCAAAACTTTTGAATTTTCCATATCTATGTATACTCTTAGTGGTGTTGTATTAGAGTTTGTGCAAATCTAAATAAAATATATTTAAAAATATATATTATCTGTCTACTGAGGTCTCTTTAATTTATTATATTTATAAATCATAAATTAATAATTGTAATTATACACTCAATTTATCTTAGTTTGCAGATTTGGGCAATGCGATTGTATATTTAAATATTCCATTTTCATTTGAAAAACACGATTTTTATAAATTTAATTAATGAAATTGCTACAGATTCAAGATTTTGATCTTTTCTTTAAAAACCCACTCACATTCAATAGATTTTAATTAGGCAAAGTATATATTCTTCATATTAATGACGTAATGTATTCTTTGTGATCTCAAACAAAAATTTGCAGTGAATAGCAGTGAGTCATTTAAATATAAAAGTACGTGTTTTTATATACATATAAATTCGTTGTTGATATTAGATTTAAAAGAAAAAATGAAAAAAAAAAAAAATCATATGATGGTAATTGTGTATCTTCATTTCAGCCTTAATAGAGATAATCTTGAACCAATTAAATCACTGTCTAACATTATTTATGCATCCAAAACTATGCTGCACTATAAATCAGCATTAGGAAAATAAAACGACACCACTATAAAAGATTTAGATTTAAAACTATTTGTAAGGATTCTTTTACATTGAAAAGTTGGCCGAATAGTCCACTGCTTTTCATGCTATCAAAAATAAAAATATAATTCACAATAAGCTTGAATTGCATTCTGTAATATCACTAGAAACCCATATTTTAAATAGTATATGCATATATGCTTATGTGTAAATATGAATAAATAATCTCAGATTAGTAGCAATTTAAGTTAGAATGAAATGATTTGTAAATATTATCCTTTATTTTATTGTTTATAAGGCTGATTATCATTTCTAACACACTTGTGATCAGTATTAGCACAGCTTAGTCTAAACTGTGCTAATATCAAACACAAGTTATTGTCTTTATATATAATAATAAAAATGAACATGCACAAGTACTATTAAATATTTATTAATGCTTATATACAACATCTGCTTTACCATATGCCTGATAAGTTGGCTAAGTACAATGTCTAATTGCCATGCAACTATTAAAGCAAGGAATTTCAGATGCCCATCTAGGTTTGCCTAATACTTCCAGTTGTATTGTGACAACTTGCCTCAAGTCAGGTTAATATCTAAAAGTTTTTAATTCAACATTAATTTGCCTCACTGCTTTAACAATATAGTGGACAAAGTGTTAGCTGCCATTCAGCTCTAGCATTTATTATTTGTTGCCTGACTTTATTATCAAATGGATTGCCTATTTATAGACAGGTCCTCTTTCTTAATGGGAACAATCAAATTCACTGAATGTTTTCACGTATTGGTCTGTTTTCACCATTGGCTATATTTTATCTATTCATATATACATTGGTCTGTAGTGATAATGCTGAATCTGATAAATATAATATTAAATCTGGACAAGTCCATTACATGAAGGTAAGTTGAGTCATAACACAAGTAATATTTATTTTAGAATTTTCAGTTTAACATAAATTTGTGATTGTTGTTTAAAGCAAAATGGGATTGCTTGGCAAACTATCACTTGTTATCTTTTTTAAAACAATTTATGCTAGCAATTTAGTAATTTAATATAATATAGGGATTTGAACCCAGAACTTCAAGTTCCCTTTAGCTATCCAATCTTTCTCACATAACTGATACACATGACCACACATATATGAAAATGATCTCCAATATATATATTTTGTGCTGAACCAGCACTCATCAGTTGGTCCAGATCATCATTTCCTACACACATATATAATCAGTGCTTGGTTTATATTAAGATAGCAAATCTCCAAACTTTAATGGACATGCTTCAATCTACTCTACCCTCCAACTCTTCAGTCATCTGTAGTATGACATTACATCATTAAAATGCATAAACAGACATGAATTTCAGTAAGATAGTGATAAGGCACAGTTTAATGTTGGTTTCTAAATTAACAATACTTCTTTTTATAGTCATACTCTTATGTTATACTGAGGAAATTAATGTAACTATAAAAGTATTATTAAATCACTTGTTTTATTAAAATATTATTAAATTAACAAGCAAGATATTATTGCTTTCACTTGAATTATAAGGATTATATTTACAGTAGAGAAAGAAATCTTATGTAATCTCTTACAATCTTGATGAAGAATTTTTAAAAATAAAAGATGATTAGTTGTTATAGTATTTCATTCTATCCATATGCATGCAGTAAGAGTGAAAATTCATTGATATCTGGAGTTTGTTCCTTTTATCTACTTTCTAATATGAAAATAAGTTAAACAGAGCAAAACTCTCCATACAGTATTGCCACCTGTGCTAAACAGAGTAATCAATGTGATGCTTAATGAAAATAAGTTCCAAAAAAGCTTAGAATTATTTTTCTTCAGAAAGTTAGCACATTACTAGTTATCACATGGGTACAAAGCTATTCTTAGCTTGATGATATAATAAGAAAACTACAAGTTTTTATTGACTTTTTATTATTATTATTAAAAAATACCAGAAATACATTAATAACTTTTATTAGTCATTCATTAGACTAGAGATTATCCACTTAATGAATGATATTTCTGCAGTGTAATTTTCACTACACCACTCTTATACAAGGTAACAATGTAGAGACTGGTTTCTGTCTGCTTTTAATACCTTATAGAGGGATGTAATCATAAATATATGATCAAAGACATGTGATACAGATGTATTATCCTGAAGATGTGGATTTCATGCTGAACCAGAACTCATCAGTTGGCCCAGATCACAATCTCTTCCACATATCTTTGTCATTATTCAATATATATAGATATCCAATTACTATAGTTTAATTAATGTCAAACTTGCTGCCACCACTACTTTGACACAAAGCATTTAAAGGAAGTATATTAATAATTTTTACTAGTGATTAATTAAACTTGAGATTATCTACTTAATGAATGATATTGCTGTGTAATTTTTATTACACCATTCTCACACAAGGTTGGAATATGTCCCTGGTCATATGTTTATTATTCATTAGACTTGAGATTATTTACTTAATGAATGGTATTTTCTGTAATTTTCACCACACCATTCTCATACAAGGTATGAATATGTTTCTGGTCATATGTTTATTATTCATTAGACTTGAGATTATCTACTTAGTGAATGGTATTGTAATGTAATTTTCACTACACCATTCTCATGCAAGGTAGGAATATGTCTCTGGTCATATGTTTATTATTCATTAGACTTGAGATTATCTACTTAATGAATGGCAAGGTAGGAATATGTCTCAGGGCATAATTTTTATGATTACACCACTCCACAAGGTATTAAAAGTAGGTAGAAACCAGTGTGAGAGTGAATTACACTACAGAAATATATCAAAAATATATTTGGAATGGGCTATTTCAAATCTGTTTTATCTTTTACCTAATACAGAAGAAAAGAATTTTTTTAAATTAGCTTTTTAATCTTAAGCTAATGTATAATTGCTCTTTCAAAAAAAATATAAATGAGATAAAATAATAGACTTAATACTGAAATATGTAAATAATTAATACTTGCTTTAAAATACTATGAAAACTTCTTACAAGTTAGTAAAATCTAAGCATTTCTTCTATTGTTTCTATTTAAAATGGTGTATTTTCATTTATTAACTGATTATTTTATTATCTGCAACTTAAGCAATAACTGTTTATATTGTAGTGCTATTTTGTTAGGAAGATTAAAAATAATGCTTTAAAAAATAAATTTATTTTGCAAAAAGTCTATTTATTCATCATAGTCTTATATATGAACCATGTTAGATAAACTCTGCACATTAAGATGTTATATTAAAAATTTGGGGATCTTAGTCTAGCCAAGAATTGTTGGGTTTAAAAAATTTAAGGCTAGAACTTTACTTTAAAAGCAACAACTGATCGTAAGAAACTTTTTTCTTCTAATTTTTATATAATCGAGAAGTTTTAAAATGTATCTTAAATTCCTAATACAACATTTTATTTTATCACATTTGAAATTGCTTAGGTAAAATTCCATAATTAAATTAACCCGGTTAACTTGTTTAACACTACGCATTAATTTTGCTCATCAGACAATGTATAATAAAGTCTATAAACATTGGCTAAGGGATATAAATTTGTATTATCAATTGAAGTAGTGTTTTGTATTAAATGTTAATTGGTGCATGAGAATTTAAATACTATTGATTAATTAATGAAAGCTATTTTAAACTAAATCATTTTTTATGCATTTAATCTTTTTATATACGTCAGTTAAGGGATTAGCTTTTATATCATTTTAATTTATTTTGTTATATATATAAAATACGTCCAGTAGTTTAATAATATGTAACATTTCAAAATTATTTCTCATACAACTGGTTTATTAAGAGATTGCTATGGAAGAATTTTAATAAAATTTTATTGTTTTGACAGAGAGAAAGAGAAAAAAGATGAAGATTAGACTGTCTTTTCTTTATCTTATTTTGTTATATAGAGATTTGTTTAAAACACTTTGGCCTGAAAGTATACTTTAAATCAATCATAATATTTATTTTTAAAAAATTGTCTTATATTTTTGGCTTGAGAGCATTTCATTTACTTAATAAACCAATCTTATGAGAAATAACCCCTAAGTGTTATGTATATATGAAATGTAAAAATGATGTAAAATATGTAATTGCTTTACTGCAATCCAAACCATTGTAGAATAAATAATTTTCCAAGTCTGTTTCACTTCACCTTCTCTCATATAAAACACACACACTCATATATTACATAAATTTAAGCTTGCTGAATATAATTCTATTGAATGCATTACTGTAAAGGTTGGATTGGGCATTTGAATTGAATGAATAGTAACAGATCCTCTACAAAAAGTATTTATATTCAACTTGAGGATAATTTTTTTATGTGGAGAGTCAAGCCTTATTCATATTATAAAGATTTTATTAAAAACACTAAAGAAATGCAATATTGATTGTTTTATTGGGAGAATATGACTGAGGATACAAGAAAAAGTTATAGTGAGATAAGGTAAAGATTTCAAAATGATAAGTTAATTGTATAAAAAATTAAAAAATAGCATTAAAAAATATCAAATAAACATGTTAAAGAAACAGTATATGATATGTGTATTTTACAAATTAATTTAATATAATCATTACAAAATTCATATTTAAACTTTTATTCTTTTTTGGAATTAGAATGATCATATCCATTTATAATGGCCGTTGAACATGATTAAACAAATTTTCTTTATAAGCATCAAATTTTTAACAAATCATTATTCACACATTAGCATTTCAATAAATAGATAAATGATTAACAATCAGCATCTATTAGATTAGCAATTATTATATTCTTTTAATCGTAAACTTTAAATTTAATGAAGTTCACATATTATATGTATAATATTTTTTTATGTAAATGCACAAAATTCTTTTCATCAGGTCACATAACATTTTAACATTGTCATGGGAGACTTTTCAAAAAGATGAAAGCAATAAAATGCTGAAAATGCTTGGTTGTGGTAATAGAAGTAAGAGATAAGACAGACTTATGGAGTTTTCAGAAAAAGAAGAACTATATTATGAATTCTTTCTTTGAAAAAAAGAGATAAATAATATGAACATGGAATGATCCAAATGAAAATATAGCAGTATTGAATTATGTTTTGGTTAAAGGAAAATATGTATTGCAGGATTGTTATGTTCTTATTAGATTCAACACAGCAAATAATAGTCAATTAATATGACGTAAGGCTAATGCACAGTTGATAGACCAAATCTTTAAAACATTTCCATAAATTTAAATTAGAATAGTTCAGATGTAACTTTAATTAACAAGCTATGTTTCTTAATGTTTTTAAAGTAAATAAATTAAATGATATTTTACTAAAACTATAAGAAAGATATCTGATACCAAAAAAATAGTAATTCATCAGTAAATTTTCAAATGAGACAAGGTAATATGTGAAGAAAAGAAGGAACATGAAAATATTTAAAAATGATCCATTAATAAAATTGATTATCTAGAATTCTGTAAAATACTAAAAAAAAAGAGTTAATAATAATACAAAAAATATAATTATGAATTAGCAAGAAAAGCTATAGAAGAGAGTAAAAGTTTCAAAATTATAAAACAACATTTTGGTTTTGAAAAAGAAGTCATTTAAGCAATAAAAAAAGATAGAATTATTATTAAATATAGGGCTAGGCATTATGTAGAGTTTTACAATGAGTTATATATTAATAAAGAGTAAAAAGACAAAATTCCCATTAATAATTACTAAATCTTTTGAATTGCCAAGTAGTTTAAATGAAGCGGAGAGACATGTAATTAAATCTATGAAGAAGAATAAACCAAAGATGATGGAATTATGAATATCTTAAATGAAATAGGATAGTAAATTAAAAAAATTCTGGTAAAACTATATATCTTATATCTAATGATAAAGTTGAATGACTATAACATATTGATGATTTTAAAAAGTGATAAAAAAAGATATTACAAATTTCAGACCTATCAGTTTTTTACCAGTTCTTACAAAATTTTTATCAAGATAATTACAATTCACATCCATACAGTGGATTTTGGATCAAACCAATCATATGAATAATCTTCAAGTATTGAGAACAGTTATAGAAAGGAAAAATGAATATGAGTTACCATTAAGTATTGGATTTGTAGGTAATGAAAAGGCATTTGATTCTATAAGAATTTCTACAGTAATTAAAGCTTTAAACAATCAAGATATAGACCCAGAATATTGTCACATTCTGTAGAATATTTATCAAAATAGCAATGATTAGATTACATGGTAACACCAAGAAGATTAACATTAATAAAAATATATACTAGAGTGATTTAATAGTTCTAAAACTTTTACAACAGTTTTATAAAAAATATTTTATCAATTAAAATGAAAGCTAAGGGAATAAAAATATAATGAAATTATTTAAAGAATCTAGATATTGCAGACTATGTAATTGTTTTTGAAAATAATGCTTCAGAGCTTCAAGAAGTATTGCAAAAGTAATCAGATGAAAATACAAGAGTAGGACTAAAGTAATGCTCAATGGAGTTTCTCAAAAGAAGAAAATGAAGATTGATAATCATAAATTAGATATCAGCAACTACAGATACTTTAATCAAATTATTAATACAAATAGAATGTCTGAAACTTGGATGGAATACTTATATATATTTTAATAGAGAAAAAATCAGACGGTCTCTTCTTTGCCTAATTTTTTTATATATAGCTTTGTCTGAAAGACTTGAACCAGAAAACATACTCTAAATCAGCACTTCTTAAACTTTTTTTATTCATGACCCCTTTTTATCATCGAGATTTTTTTGCGACCCCAGATATTAAATATAAAATAGATATAGAAATAAATATTACCATAAATAATCAATTTCTTTAGTAAACAATATACATATGAAAATAATTAGTTTTAGGATTTGTTTTATGTATACAAAAATTAATGAAAGAAAATCACATATTAATGAGATAGATATGCTTGTTTTTTGCTGTATAACAAATTAAATCTTGGTGAAATATTTGATATTGCTGGATATAAAGCATCTTCAACATTTTTCAGCATTGAACAGTATTTGGATTTAATATACATTAAAACTGAAAAAGTCATTTTACATAAGTATATGATGCTGAATGGCAGAAGAACATTGTGGGAAATTCAGTCCTAGCTTCAATCCAGAATTTAGTCAAGGATTTTTGTGGAAAGTCAAGTTTTAAGTTTGAATCATTCGATAGCTCAGCAAATTCCTCTTGGGCTTTATATAGCATGTGATTAATCTCATTAATGTCAATAAAAATGGTCTTTGAATCCGAGATAACTTTTTGAAATCTAAATTCGATATAAAACATTTACAAAACTGTGTTTTTAGGGTTTTTAAGTGATCTATAATAATTTTTGCAATTAAAGTTTTATAATTATTTTTTTCAATTATAAAATTGTCAATAGTCGAAAACATTTCCAATGAATCATTTTCCACTTTATTCTTCCAAATGTTAATAAAACTCTCAATTTTATCATTCAAAATAAAAATATTGCTATTTTTTTCTTGAAGAGACAAGTTAAGATCATTTAGCTTCTCAAAAATAACAGACAAATTGCACAGCTTTAATCAGCCATAAACATTTTGAAAAGAGCAGAAAGATCAGATTTTTGTTTGATTAAAAGTACAATAATTTATTCTTTTAATAACAATAATCTTTTTAAACTTCACCCTCTTGACATCATCTTACTTCTGCATGTAATAATAAATTTTTGTATTCAGAATTCGTGTCTTTATAAAGATTTGAAAATAAGGGCATGGCTTTTAATAAAGTTTATAATTTTGACAGCATCCTGAAGCACTTCATTTAATTCCATTGCTATTTTTTTTGCTGCAAGGGCCTCTTGATGGATCAGGAAATGTGTAAAAGTTACATGATTATTACCAGAAGCTTTAACAAATGATTTAAAACCAATATTTTTACCACCTCATTGCTTTTGCACCATCTGTGCATACTCCAAAGCAATTTTTCCATTTTAAACCTTCAGTTTTAAAAAATTGGTCTACTTTATTATATATGTCTTTCCCTCTTGTATGTTCTTCCAAAGAATAACAAAATAACAATTCTTCCTCAATGTTTTATTTATAAATGTATCTGACATATACTAATAATTGAGTTATTTTTGAAATATCAATTGTTTCATCCAACTGAATTGCAAATATTGGGCTTTCTTTAAGACTAGTAATAAGTTGCTCAAATTGGTCATTGCTAATTTCAGAAATTATATTATTGACAGTGTCATTTGACAAAGGAATTTTCCAAATTTTATCACCATATTTACTTCCGTAAAGTATTTCTACTATTTTAATAGCAGCAGGTAATATAAGATCTTCTCCAATGGCAGTCAGATATGAAACTCCATATGATGCGAGTAAATATTTTTCATTAACAGTTATAAATTTCTCAAAATATTGTTTTTCTTTATTTGAAGTTTTTAATAGTTGTTTGAAATATTCTTTTGGTTTATTGTCATATAAAGGATGCTTGGATTCAAAATGCCTTTTTAATTTTTATGGTTTCATACTCTCCATAGACAAAACATTATTGCAAATTAAACAAAGAGGTTTATCATTACCATCACAGTTGTTGAAAGTAAAGCCAAATTGGAGAAATGTCTCATCATATTTTCTTTTTTGCATCTTAGATGCCTCTTTCTGAGCATTGCCATCTGTATCATTACTTTTGTTACTCAAGTTCAACCATTTATCCATGAGTAAAAAGTATTTTATCCTAAAATATAAATAAAATAACAGTACTTATTAGTTAGCAGAGACACCAAGTGGCAGCTGTGTTTTTTGTTTAATTATAGGAAGCATATTTACTCCCGTATGTTCTATTTTTTAATATCCCCATATGTTTTATTTTTTAACATTTAAAAAATATCAATAAATCAATTATAAATTACCTGTTAAGTTCAAAAAATAGTAATATTTTTTACTTGCTAATAAATAAATGACAATAAGTTTCAAATAAAAAATAATTTTTTATAATAACTAATAGGATGATAAATTTTGAATAAAAAAGTGAGAAAAAAAGTATACAAGCATTTTTATATATAAAAAATAACATCTTTCATAATATTTATTCAAATAAATACTAATCTTAGTCGAGTAAAATAGTAAAACATAATATTGTATTAAACAAGGCAAAACTCTCCATACAGTAGTCCCACCCTGTGCCAACCAGAGTAATCAATGGATGCCAGAAGTATTGTGCATAAAATCCCTATCTAGTGCCTACTCATCCAATATCCCCAGGCTAGTTTCTGGTTTGTGGCCTTCGTCAGTGAGGAGCCTACTGTATGGAAAGTTTTGCCTTGTTTAATAACAATTATGTGCTAGTATAAGAGATGGTGATTATGTGATCTAATATTATATTGTTCTTGTGATATGGACACTTGTTGGAATGAAACCGAAACAAATAATTTGACCAAAAATGCATTATATAATCACAGTGGTACCAACCTTATTCTCGCCACTGCAGCATATATTTTGATTCTGAAATAATTTATATGCTGAAATTGCAATGCGACACCACTATTATGATGCATTTAGTGTTATTTTTCAACATGTAAATATAATTTACAGTTCAACTTGGCCATCATTATGATTTTATAATTGCGCTGTACAGAAAACATAATATATTAAATTAAAGATAATGAAGGGATTGTAACTAATATTTCTTTAAATTCATGTATCTAAATTATATTTTCATGACCCCAACTTTTTGCTTCATGACTCTGGGGGCATGACCACAGTTTAAAAAATGCTGCTCTAAATCAATCATAGTATTTATTTTTTAAAAGAAAGCTTTTTAATACATATATTTTTCTAGATCTTACTTATGGATGTGAGATCTGGAGACTTAACAAAAGAGCAATATAGAGATTTCAGACCATTCAATAAAATATGGACAGTTATATGTTGGAAGTAATAAAAAGGAATCAAAAGAAAATTACTTGGGTGAGAGAACAAATAAATATTGATATTATTGAAAGTATTGAGAGATTGAAATGGAATTGAGCTAGATATATTGCTGGTAGAGATGACAATAAATAGAACCTTGAAGTGTTAAACTGGATTCCAAGAAACTGTAAAAAAGTCCCTGAAATAGACCATATATGATATGGTGAAATGCAAAGAATAATGAGTGTGGATTGTAAAAGTGGATAAATTTGAAGATATCATTGTACAGTGGAGTGATAATGATGATGACAATGACATAGATGCAAGACAAGCCTCATTTTTTTTTACTCATCCAACTCTTTGGCCAAATATGCCTCAATCCTATATTTAAAAATAAAGCTCACTGAAATATATTTCAAATGTAAAGTTTACATCTTATATTTTTTTATATCTTCCACTTTACATTCAAATATAAGAGTGAATTTTAATCATAAGTGATAAAACAGGCTTTAATTAGTCAAAGCAATACAAATTTCTCTAACTGCTCTTCACAGAGAAAGATAAAAAAGAAGAAGGTATTACTCATCAGACTTGACAATTGCTAGATGGTAAGAATTTGGAGAAAAATTTTTTTTACTTCCGAGCTTCAAATACTTAGTTACTTATTAAGTACAATTAATTTTATTGTTGCAAGTTATTGATTTCTGAACGTTTTATATACAACATCTAGCTAGAAAAAAGGGGTCTTCTTTTATTGACCTAAAATAATTATTTGAAGGTTAACATTCATAGGACTTTACTAATCTTGCAGATTTTATTATTGATCCGATGTTTATTTTCAATTATAATTGTTCGTTATTTAATATTTGTGTCTATTTACAATATGTAATATATAAATTACAAATTTTTATGGGTAAAAATATCTGCTTCACTGTGAGGAACGCTCTTTAGCCATCACAAACTATTTATCTTTTAACATATAGTTTTAAGTCAACTCAGGTTTTCAACTTAATATTTCCATTATAGTGAAAAATATGATACTGAAGAAATGTCTGTTTAGTTTAAAGCAACAAACTGAATCTCAGTCAAATTCAAAAACAAATTTCGTGTTTCTTTTACTTTATATATTTTGATTTTGAAAAGAAGAGAATTTAATCTGGCGCATAAAATATTTACTTCTGTAAAAGCAATTGGATAAGTAAAAGAGACATGATATTAAAAAAATTGGTATATAAAAAAGATTAATTATGAAGAAATTTTTTTTTCTAAAAAAAATATCTTTGTGGGTTTACACTAATAAAATTCTGTATGAATAGAATTAATAATAAAGTGATTCAATAATCAAAAATAGATTCAATGCCTAAAGGCTTGTAGATTACCATGTCTTTGCAAATAAGAGATTATTTTAAGTTAGTTAATGGTTTAAAAAAAGATTATATATAAAGATATACTCAACCAGTTAAATTTGTAGAAGTCGGAGAAAGTAATTTTTAAAAATAAATTAATATAGGGGATTTGAACACTGACATTCAAACTCCCTTAAGCTATCCACTCTATTTCATACAACCAATACCCATGACATCACACATGAAAAAGATCAATGATCTAAAGTGTATTGATTGTATGAGATAGAGTAGATGGTTGAAGGAAGCTTGAAAGTCTGTGTTCAAATCCCCTATAGTATATCTAAACTCCAAGTATATAAATTATTTTTGTATTTAAATATTAAAAAAATGTTAAGAAAATTAATTATTAATAATTTAGATTTACTTTACTGTAAGTTTATTTTATAACATATATTTTAAGTCCAGATTTGATGGAAATCATAAATTACTATTGATATTATTCATGTATCCTATGTGTGTATATTGATAACTGCAGCTACTTTTTGAATAAAAAACTATTTTCCAGATTTTTGACTATATACTTAAATTATCAAATTGTTACATTTTTATATACCATTGTCAAACTCACTCCATTCACAATTTTGACACCATCCATGTCAGATAAATACAATAATGATTATTACTAATCATTTTCTAAACCAGAGATTATCTCTAGCACAGATATAAACTTTAAACCTCAGATAATTTATTAGTGAGGTGATGTGAATTAATTGTATATTTTTTCAAAAAATAATTTAAAAATTTGCTTTTGAAATTAATTTTTATTTCCATATATATATATTTTTAAAAGGTTAATTGCCTTTGAAAATATTTATTTACAACAAAAAATTGAAATTTTGTGACATTTCATAAATGAAATCAAGATGCCTTTTTAAAAATTAATAAAACCCACAGTTAATTTTATTGTTAGTTTAAAGATAATTTTAATATTAATGTAATATATATATATATTTAAGTGTCAAAGCGTTGGCCGGGAAGCGAACCCCGGGACAACTGCTTGTAAGGCAGCTGTGCTAACCACTCAGCCACCAACGCTTGACATGCAAAAAATATTTATATATATAAATTGTTGCAAAATTATTTTTTTACTGCATTTACCGTTGATATAAACTAAATTCATTTACATTTTTACTTGAAGTTTAAAATGATTTATATTTTTATTAAAAAAAAAATTGTTGGAATGTTTTTCTCAGTTTAAACAGCATTTATAAATTTAGCAGTCTTTACTGCTTTAGAGTGGATAACAGCATTTGAATCGCATAAAAATCTTTATTAATTCATTAGTTTCTTAATGAATTTTAAAATAAACTAATCATTGTCTAGGAATACAATTATCTCATTAGGAATAGGAACATTTTCACCAGTTAAAGGTTAATAGTTTTCAGTAATAATAGCTTAAAAAATAATCTAGAAATAAAACTATTAAATTTTAATAATTACAACCAAACAAAATGCTAAAATTTCATTTACAATTTGTATCTTTAGTTTAGGTTCAATGAAATTTTAAAATAGTAGTATATACGGTATTATTATATTATATGTCAAGTTTTCTTCTAAACTTAGATTGAATTAGCTTAGCATCAGGGCACCATGTTAATGGTAATTTGCCATATATACATTTAGCATGTTTTATTCTAGCATCTCATTATGTATAACTATATTATAAACTTTAATCAGTCTAAATATCCACCAATGATGATCAAGTGTGATACTTTCTGATCATGATTTATCAACACAGTGTTAAATGATATGTAATCTTTTAAGAAAATAGTCATGCATATTTGAAGGGTAACTGATTGGGGAGATTTCAAAAGGTTAATTAAAGCAAGGTAGATGATCATATTTTTGGCAGATAATTTTGATAAAGTATTTCTTATTCTCAAATTATTTTCATTCATAGTGTCTTATTGTTTGTCATTTAAAAAAAAATGTTTATATATATATCATAGCCTCTTTGCTCTGATTTAATGTTCTAATTGTCTTCTTTTTCTGCACTCCTTTGTTGTTGGCAAGCTTCTTATTTAGCAGGCTTTATTAATGGAATATTTTCTAAAAATTAAAAAAAAAAATTAAAGTTATATTTTATTGTGAATTTAATTTAACATTAACACACAAAATAATATTTAATAAAGTTTATTATTACTAATAACCTTATAATAAAATACCAATTGCAAAAATAAAATAAAAACAAAAGGGGGGGGGGGTTTGACTAAAATACAGAATTATTCATTCATTATCTGAAAATCATGGCAGAACTATTGACAAAAAATATTGATATTTTAGATTATATAACTTGAAAATATAGAGTTTAAAAAAGAAGATAAAACTATCTTAAATTTCTTGACTTATTCTGTCTATATGAACTATTTATGATAGACATTTATTTAATCGTTAGTTCACTCTTTTACGTACTTCAACTGATATTTTATTTACGATTACTGGTTTTCTTTATTGGAATTATCAATACCATTTGTAAATATCGTTCTAAGATGGACGATTGTTTTAAATGTTTTTTTAAAAAATACACACATGTTACAATGACTTTATAAAGTATGGTACACAAATCAACTATTCTCTGCACCATATGGCAGATGGAATGAAAATATTTTAAAAATGATAATAAAGAAACTCTAGCAGTTTTTTTGGCAATTTGGAAATACCAAAATTATACATCTTTAAAATATCAATACTCCTTACAAAAAAATCCTATAGTAATATTTTTTATATGATTAATCTTTATCATTTTCTACAGTTACTAAAATTTATATTTTAATAATTTTATTTTCAGTTGATGAAATAATAAATGTCATTAATGGTGAATTAAGCCATTAAAAAATTCAAGTTAAATTTAATTCTATGATTCTTAAAAAAATTAAAATAATTTTTACAATATAAAATTAAAATACTTTAATTTGCAATACATTTATTTATTAAATAAAAAAAGCAAAGATACCTATATATAAAAAAAAAAAATTATTCATAGTATATATCTTAATTTTTTTTAAAAATCACATTATATATGGTATTTCAAGTGTTTAGAGCAATCATTCTTTTCTAAGTTGATAATCTGTTAGATGATCTTATTATAATCTCACTGATAAAAATACTGTCAGATTTATAGAATCAAATACAAAAAATCTCTTTTTAGTCTAACCTAAAAAAAAAACTATCGAATCATTTTAAATTAGTTTTTTTACTACATCATTATTTAAAATTCAATGTGTAATCTAATAATGATCATAGAAAATTTTTTTTTCTTTAATTTTTTTTTTTTTTTTTGATCTTATATCTTTTTGAAAAATATCCTTACTTCATCCACTTAAAAACAATGTCTTTGGCATTGTCTTCAATAATGACAAACAGTAAACAAATAAAGAAATCAAATAATTGAGAACTACATAGACTGCATACCAGATATAGATTTCTATTTATAAACTATAACAATAAAATAGTGTTCTTAAAATGAATGAAAGTCTCTAATTATTTTTAAAAAATTTTGAGTCCGGTTTAATGTTTATATCACATCCATCCAAATGTAAATGAATATTCTCAAAATAGAATTTAAACTATTTTTAAATATTTGAAGAAAATTTATATTCCATACAACATAAATGATATTAAAGTTTTCTTATGTTTTATATAGCCTAATTATAATCTCATTCCAGGTTAAACTGTTGCCTACTCTTATACCTGTGCAAACTTTTATTAAAAACATATGCAAATTATGTGGCGAAGAAAAAAAACATAAAAAAAAACTATTAGCAGCTGTAACAAACTGTATAAATGATGTTTTCTGACATAATCATAATTATCACCATTTTAAACTAGTATTAATTCACTTGCAAGATATGACTCGTCTGTTTTTTTAAATCCATAGTTTCTCTTCTCCACATCTTTCCATAGACCTTACTTAACGTATTCGTACATCTCACATATGTCTTGTTTTTTAGTTTGTTTATATATATATATATTCTTGAAATCCAGTTTGTCTTTCATTATCTATCTACAGTCATATATTTTACTGAAAGATACACATATAATGGTATTGAATGGTCGAGCTTATATGCATCATACTTATTTTAAACTTAAATAAAGTAATTTTTTTTTTCACCATCAAATATATTATAGCAAAGATCACTGAAAGAAATCTCTTCAAGTATATTGATCATGGATTCATTACAAATGATTCTATTTGTCAGAGGGCCAAACAACATAATCAACAGGTAGCATGATAAATAGAACTAAAAAAGAATTGAAAGAAATACCCTTTGAGTGACATCATGGGGATATAATGCAGACATCTCCAAGATAAGATTATACACATTGCCCTTGAATTAAAATTAATACTCTCTAAGTTGATTATTAATTATAAACTATTTTGTTCCTTAATAAATAAATCAAATGTATTAAATAATACAAATATTTAAATGTATATTTTTGCACTCTGGTACCATTGTATTGTATTTGCAACATATTTAATTTTAGAACACATAAATAATATTTCTGAAAGATGCCAGCAAGTAAAAAATATATAAATAATGATGGTTTTTAAGTTTCCCAGATAATAATCTATCCTTGATGTACTCAATCAATGAGCAATATATGCCAATGTCTTTAATGAATACAATTTGAATGTAAATCTAAATATATGGATTATGAAACTCAGAGAATACAATAAAAAGATAGAGACCAGGGCATAAGTCTAATTTTAAATGCAAACTTTTTCAATGTACCATTAATTTAATCAATGAAGAGAAATAACAAAAATTATATTCATGTGATGAAAATAATTTCATGAGATGTGATATTTTAAACTTGCAAAAGAATCTATATTTGAGATAAATATATTTGAAGACATAAGATAAGATATTTTGAGTTGTAAAAGAACCTTGTATTTTAATAATTATATTTAGCCATAGTATTGTCTATAAGAGGACTCTTACTCTGGTGGTTTAGAAAGCCATGTTATATGGTGCCTGTCATGTAACCTTTAATTGCTAAACATCACCTTTTTGTTTGGTCTATTTTCAGTGACTGGTCAATTGTTAGGTTACAATATATATATATATATATTGTGCTGGTAGGATTTGTATGTTCACGTAACAAGATCTAGCATCTAGGCAAAAGTACCTTGAATCCAATTGTGTGCAAGATACACAGATCAGGAACACTCATGAACTCTGCCCTATTTGCCTACTTCCCAGATCTATACCATTATAAACAACAATCCCGATGACATCGACTTAATTTATTTCTCACCACTGGCATCGGTCATCGGAGACATAAAAAGACTCTAGGCTAAACTTATATGATAGAATAACTTAATAACTAGCTATGTTTTATGTGGAAGGCTTGTGACCTAGCATATTAATTATGTATTGAGTGGAGATCATCTAGTCATATTTGGCATAAATAATAACTTAATATTTTAACTTAACTAAAAGAAAGCAATGGTTCGAGTTTGATATATATATTTAAGATTTATTAATAACAAAATTATGTCGGGTTATTTAGCCGACGTTAGCCTCGTGAGTATTATATATATGTGTTTGATTCATATTTAATGATAACATAAGATTTGCAGCTATGCCAATAATATATTGTAACGAGCACAGACGTCATTACATTGTTTTTTATTATTAAACATAAAGTTAAAATAAAAAGTTCGCATTTAAAAACTTCTTTTTTTTTTTTTTGTTAGACATAAAAATTGAAAATCTTAAACTCGTATATATATATATATAATCGCACAGATGAAAAATTATTAAAATAAAACTTTATTAAAGGATAAGTATTTTAAAACTAAATCTTAAAAAGATTTAGAGATAAAAATATATCTTTAATTTTGGAAAACACATTAAGTAATCAGAAAGTGGAAATGATTATTTTAATTAGTAAACTAGCCTTGGGCATTTATATGTATAAACAGTGGTCAGATAGGAGAGAAAAACAATGGAATCGGACCTTAGCGAAAGGACCATCACATCGATGACATAATGTCAATTCAATCCACAAAATTAATATAAAAGGACAAGTTTGAAAATTATTGATGGATTATTATTGAGAGTTGATTATTAAGAGAGGACAGATATGTGTTAGTGTGGAGTTGAAGGAGAAGGGATTGAAAAGATGCACTCTTCAATCCCTTTAGTTCTGCTAAGAAAGAAGGAGAAATGAACTAGCATTTTCTACATTGAGGACCAGTTAAAGCAAAAACCTCCGGATGGATAAATAAATTGGCCAACAGAATACCAATCTTAGGATGGCGTGGGAATTCACGTTCATGGCAAGCAACCGGATAAAATTGGATGTTTTAAAAAATCGTAAGAACTTTATATTCATTTGAACAATAAGAACTCTAAATTTTAAAACTTTTTGGTAAATACTGCAATAGAATCCTATCTGACCAAACTAAAATATTTATTAATTAGTTATAATTTTATTTGATGTGTTTCTTTTGTAAAATCATTTCCATTTATTTATTTATTTTTTGTTCTTTAAGTTTTATCATGATTTTTGTTTTTCATTAAATTAATTATGTAAATGTTAAACTTAAGTCGGGCATAAATGGCTGTATAGATTTGTAAAGTTATATTAGGGGAGAGTAATCTTAGGTTATTTGTGTCGTAGTTGAATTGGGTCAATGGATGGGATATATTGGTGTGATTAGTAGATGTAATATCAGATTCGCTATGGGCAGAATCATTTCATACACCGCACTTACCCGTTTGCCTATGGAAGGAATCATAAGACGGAGAATGCAGTTCCTTTCTATGGAGTTTTTTTTTATTGCTCTTCTTGTCAGATAGATGTAATATTCCTATTTGATGAGAGGCAATTTCTTCTCTTAACTTTTTGGTGCTGCCGTATTTCGTAATACATTGAATGCATCGATATATCAGATAAATTGACATCAGTTTTGGCTGTGAACCTTTAGCCTAAGGTTAAATAGGGATAGAATGTTTTATTTTCAAATGCAAGTCTATGTAGTCTATTCATACTTGACACTAAATAAAAATGCATTAAATTTAAGTTGTTTATAGATGCTTGCATGGATTGGTTATCGGTTAAGTATGTTTTGGGTTTTCATATTTGATCAAAATATATAAACATTCGATAAATAATGATATCTTACGGTGAGTATCTAAAATGTATTTATTCGGATGTCTTTTAAGTTATTGGTGACAATGCAAGTATCTTATGGTGAATACTATTGGGTTACTTATAAATTTCCCTCTGCAATTGTCAGTATCAATGATTTTATATTTTGATCGTTTATGTTTATTTTGAAATGTTTTTAACTGTTGTAATCTATGTAACCGATCTATACTCAACATTATTAAAACAAATTTTTATAATTCCATCTGTGCGAACTTAATTAAAATGTAAACTTATAATATAATAGAAATTAAAATGTAAATTAAAATCTAAAGTAAAGTTAAAAATAATGTTAAATGTTAAAATGTAAACTGATACTAAAACAATTTTCAATCTTATATATATGTGCATAAATAAATGTTTGTATGCTAATTACTGGCAGTGGCTTATTTTATTCTTTTTTATATACTCTTAGATTATATTATTTAATCTCTGCTATTCCACTGAGCTAATGACATGGGCTAACGACCGGAACCAAAATATTTAAAAAATAATAATTTTTTTTTTGACTTACGTATCTGCCTACTTTATAAATTTTTCTAGGTTCAAATGCCTAGATGGCGCCCTGTAGTGCAGATCATGGTAAGATGCTATTCTCCGGATCATTACAATATATATGTGTGATTTAATGAGTTAGCGCTATTGGAATACATTACTAGAATACTATTACACCCCCAGAGACGAAAAGAGCATTTACTTGATTTAAACAATAATTTTATAAGCAGATATTGCATTTGGTTACATTCAATATTATTATTAGTTGGAGTTATAGATAATTAATGCACGGGGTGGGTAATGAATAATTATATAAACGATACTAAATCTATCGCATTAATACATATATTAAACTACTGGAAATATGTCTGTTTAAGGAAATCATCTCATTACAGCTTATGACTATTTCTGGGTGACTAAGAAGACACTGAAAGGAGGTACATTCATGGAGGCTGATTGGGTTGGTCCAATTATGGATCCTGGAGTGTGCTTCATGAATTTTAAGAACGAAGTTGACTGATTTCCTCTGCAACGTAGGCAGGGTCGGCATTGAGATGAATGACAGTCAGCTATGTCATTATCGGGCTGGATTATCCAGAGTGATCCCTGTATAAAGCATGCACATAAGACCAAGGATGTCCCCAGGGTGTTTTTTACAGCCTGGTTTAAGGACATTGAGGATGACGATGGGGCTCGACTGCGCGAATACCTCCATGTGAGAAAGAAGCACGAACATATATATAAACAAAGTGGCCTTTATGCACGTAATGCTTAATAATATAATATATAAATAACTCTAAAGATTAAAGATGCTCGAAACATATTTATTGTCCATAAATTATGAAATATTCGGTGTAATGATATGGCTTCGTTAAGCAAACATGGATAATAATTATACTTTAATATAAAACTAAGTTCTTAAGATCCCCCCCTCCCTTACATTATGTTACTTATTATTCATTACTTCCCATACATTTAATAAATCTCAATTTTGGTTAATCAATGCCCTTGTAAAAATATATAAATTATTACAAAATAAGTGGGTGGTGGTAATAGCTAAGATGGGTTTTACATATATAAGATAATTTAAGAATAAAGGAAAGCGCATTATTTAGGAAGGAAAATGTAAAAAACAAACAGATGTCAATCTGTTTTTCTACAGTAAACATAAAATATAATTAGTTTATTTATCTAAAATCGCAAGCACCTGGGCAAGTCGAATAAGACTTGTTTTGATCAAATTATTTTATATTTACCCGGTAAATGATGGGTGGAAAAATGAAAATGAATTATATGCTTGTGATTTTAGAATACTATTGGCATTTATTTTAAAATATAAATACATAAATCTTAATGAAAATTATTTGCCACTTGGAAATAAAAAGAAAAAACAGTTTATAGGAGGCTTAATATAGATTAGTTATATAGAGTTATACGAATACATATTTTGAAGACATTTAAAATAGGTGATTAAAATATAAATATTACAGAGAAGGCAGGATTTAAGAATTGCAAGTGGTCAAAGTTCTTTACCTTGCTTATTTAGAAGAGTGATTTCACTAGGAGTCAGTCCATCAGTATTGTTTCACTAGATCTAGGGTAGCATTATTATTTGAGAATTAGCATTTAATTTTCACTGGAAATATACATAAAGTTCATTGGTATGGGATGCAGAGCTTCGTTCATGGGAACAGCATCTTAGAACAGAGGGAAAAGGTGAAATTTCCCCTACTCATGACACATTGTGTGAGAATTAAAACTGGTGTGGAATATGTATAACGACATAGTTATTTAGTGGTCTCTCTTCTTTTTGTGTTCAAATCCAGCAGTATATATACTTTTATTTTGAAGCTGTAAATTAGCAACTACTGCTGGACCTCAGGCGGTTTAAGCACTTAAGTTTCATCTGAAATCGTTTGACCGGATACTCTTATCTAGTAAGATGTTTGAAACAATGCAAGTTTGTTATCAGTTTCTCAAACGATTGTTTTAAAATATCTTATGATTTTAAAACAAGCTAGCATGGACAATTTCCACTAATGGGTTTATTTTATTATTACCAATTCGTAATCTTTTACTTTAATCTAAGGGGTCTTCCAGGTAATTGTTTTTTGAGTGACTTCTTAACAAGATTGCATCATTTCTGGCTATAAAATTATATATGAAAAAATAATAAGTTTCATATATAATACCTTATATATATAATATAACTATTAATTTATTCGCAATCTTCTACACTGAAATATATAGATATTTATTATTCATGCCCGTATATACATGAGAATATTATTAAATAAAATATTTTAAAATTAAAATACATACGTGTTAATGTGATTTATGTTATAATACTAACCGAAAGAAATATATATATTATTAGCTATGTATATACGTGTGTAAAGGTGGGTTTGAATACAGTTAGGTGGTAGGAGATTGGATGTGCGCTGTGAAGCAGGATCTGAGCATCAGATCATCTGCTTCAATATATATATATAATACTACCAATCGATGTCTGTATTTCTTCAAAATAATATACATAAACTTATAAGTATTAGAAAACATAGTAATTAAAATTTTTTTAAAACAAACAAAAAATATAAACATCATTTAGAGCATTTTTGACTATCCTCATAGTTTTTGTCAACTAATACTTTGAAAGGTCAACTTTCCCATAATTCCATGATTTTAACATTTGCTGCCTGCCTATTGATTAAGTCTTGCTTGTATTTATATATTAACATAGCTTCCTTAATTTTTCTTTTGTTATTATTTCTTTCAGTTTGCAATATTTTTACATTATTATAATTGAAATCAAAATTATGTATACATGATTTATTATGGTCATAAAAAATGGAAGCTGATAAATTATCATTATCTTTAGAATTTTGTTTCATATTTTGAATGCTTTTTAATAACAACAAGTGCTCTTTTGTTCTTTTCTCCAATATGCATTTTGACTCACCTATATATCCACTACCACACCTACACATCCATTTATAAATGATACAATTTTTATTTGTAAATAAGCTATTATCTTTAGAGTTATTTATTAATTTATTTAATGTAGGTGGTGCATAAAATGCAATGTCATATATACCTTTATAAATTTTCTCCTTATGAAACTTTCCTGTTGATTTGAAATATATGGTACTGATATTCAAATTTTATTATCAGAAGAATTAACATTATTATTAATCTTATTTTTATTTTTGTATTTATATTTCAAATTAAAATTTTTAATAATATAATAAATATAATCATAATTATATCCAACATTTAACAATTCATTAGAATACATTTCAATATTTTTGCCTTTATCCGATGAATACAAAGATTATCATTTCTAAACAAAAAGGACTTCAAACCTGCAATTTTATGTGACATAATAAATCATGTATATATGGTTTTGATTTCAATTATAACAATGTAAAAATATTATAAACTGAAAGAAATAATAATAATAAAAAAATCAAGAAAGCTATGTTAATATATAAATACAAGCAAGACTTAATCAATAGGCTGGCAGCAAATGTTAAGATCATGGAATTATGGGAAAGTTGATCTTTCACAGTATTAGTTGATGCTAAGTGACATTTGTATTTTTAAAAAAAAATTAATTACTGTATTTTCTAATATTTATTTATAAGTTTACATATATATTTATATATATGGTGGACATGTCATAAACTGACTGTAGCTATTATTTATTTTGGTAATCATCTGAAATCCAGGCATGGCCACTTGATGACATTGATGCTATACAAAATAAAGTGGCTAATAGGTTTCCCTGAGCATAATTGTTGAGAGATTTTTGACTCCATTTAAGGAGAAGCTACAGTACATCACATCAAATGTAACATTATCGGACCACAACTTTTTTTTATATAACATTTTTTTTTTATTAAACAAATTTTTATTTAATTTATAACATGATTTCTTTTTTATTAAACAAATTTTTATATTCATTTTCATTGTTTTTTTAACCTGACATTTTTCTTTAGTCAACAAATTTTAGTAATTTAACTTTGTGTTTATTTTTCTGATTTTGAAACTTTTGACTATTTAAGGGCAAAAAACCTTGTCTTAACCCCGCCAAAAAAAATGTAATACAATTATTTGGGACTTGTTTTGACTTTGTTCTACTTTTTTTTTTGTTTGACTAAATTGTTTTTCTTCTAATTATTAAATCAAAAGTAACTTTTGTGTTTTTGAGGGATAAAAAATTGTTTTGAACCCCCCACCCTCAGATAAATAATTGTAACAAAAAGTCAATAATTTTTTTTTAAAACAACTTTTTTTTCACTTTTTACTTTTATTTATATTTTGTTTGAATTAGTCTTTTTTTTTTAGCTTCTAAAATAAACAGCTTGGGGGGGGGGGGAGGATTCATACTTTGTTATTATTAACAAAAAGTAAACAAAAATAGTAATTTATTTTAACCCCACTTGTTTTTTAACCCTGCTGAAAAAATATAATACAATTATTTGGAAATTGTATCAAATTTTTTCTACCTTTTTTTTTTTTTTTTTTGGTAGACTAAATTGTTTTTCTTCTTATTAAATCAAAAGTAACTTTTGTATTTTTGTGGAGTAAAAAATTGTTTCAAAACTCCCACCCCACCCTTGGATAAATAATTGTAACAAAAAGTCAATTTTTTTTTTCAACAACTTTTTCTCACTTTTTACTTTTATGTATATTTCGTTTGAATTACCTTTTTTTTTTTTTTGGCTTCTACAATAAACTGTTTTTTTGGGGGGTTTCATATTGTAATAGACAGACTACTATGCCTGGATTCACACTTGCCCACACACCAGATGTAACAGATGGGAAAATAACTTGCGGACTGTGATACTTTGCTGATGTAGCAATCTGGAGACTATGACTTAATGTGCTCTAATTTATTGCCCCTGATGACACAGTCTGCAGAGACCTACCAGGCTTGGAAGGAGAAAAAGTTGCATCTAACTACAGTCAGACTTTGGGTCTTCAGGTAGAATGCTAATAAAAACCTGATGAAATGCTTAACCAATGATTGGATGCACTTTAATTGACTAGCTCTATCCCTATTTAATAATATCAAATGCAATGTAGGTTGGTTCATCCATTTTCACCCCTTTCTGATTCTGTTATGCCCTAATATTCAAACTCAGAGAGAATATTGCTTTTGATCCCTTAACAGGTATGAATGGATACACAGAGCAACTTCTGCACCTATATATAGGTTACAACTAGCATTTATTATATTTGTTTTACTTTATAAGACAAGGAAAATAGATGTGTGTGTATGCATAATTGTTTATAAACTGTGGAATGTCACAACTCAATAAACCAGAGACCAGAATAATATAAATTCTTAAACATTTATTAACAATGATAAATAACATAAAGTATAATAATAATAGTAATGATAATAAAAAAATAATAATATATACATGTGTCACATGTGAACTTCTACCATTTTAGTTTAGTTTCAATAATAATTTATTATTTCTAATGTATACAGTGATGTGTAATCATACAATTGGGGTTTACATTGTTGTTCTAACTATCTTGTTATTTCCGTTTGGGTTCTGATGAGTCTACGTTGCCCAATATGGTGTGAACATTAGATCTTTCACATATTTGTTATCTGATTGTTAGCCCCCCCCCCCCTTTTGCCTTGTTGTTAGTTTGGCATATTGTATAATGTCCAAGTGTCTTCAAATGTTTTCGACGATGCCAGGAGTTGGTCTCTCTTCTGGATTTTAATCATTGTTTTGGAAAAAAACTGTTTTATATTAGGTTGTGGGTGTTCCATGATTAGTTTACAACGTGTAACCCATATGGCATAGTTCAAAAACACTGAGAGACGTATTATTGGATAGGTTTTAGTATTGATACTATCTTTCAGGGATGAAATCAGTTGGAAATCTATCTTGGTGTTGGAGAGTATGATTTCTCGGATCCCATATATTGTGAGAAAAGGTGTTCCAATGTCTCATCGCCGTTCATGCAAATGCTGCAAGTAGGGTCTATGTTGTGACCACGTTTGTAAAAGAGGAAGTGATTAGTAGGTAGTCCATTAATGTTGTATTTAATGAGGAAGTCTAAGTATTTGGCCTCTAGACTCCATCTTTTAAAGTTGGATACCAGTTTCTGATTATTGTAATAAAATGTGTTGATTATAGGATGTAAGATTGGATGGAGGATTGTGTATGCTTGCCATAATGATATTTTAGAATTGAATGTGGAGTCATTTATTGGACAGTGCTGTTTGATAAAGCTTGTGTTTCTAGTGATCCATGTTTGTCTGTCTGGTGGGGGTCGGTAAGTGGGTGTTACCTTTTGAAGGAAAGCTTTTTGGAGAATTGTGTTAAAACCATATGATGCTACCAAGTTGTGTATGACATTGTGGGTTTTTTGGTAAATCAATGCTTGAATGGAGTGGAGAGCAAGACCATTTAGCTTCCTTGGTCGCTGAGTGCCTTTGAGGCTGATCGCGACCGTTTTACCTTTCCAGAAAAGCCTTGAGCACAAGCCATTTATTTTATTTATGAAGCTTTTGTTGCATTTGATAAAAGGAAGAAAGTATGCTATTTTTGGCATCACATTCATGTTAATTAGTGCTACCTTGCCAGGGAGTGAAAGGTAGACTTGTGACAAGGAAGTGATGAATTTGTTTGTTGTTTCTAGGATGTTATCCTGAATCTCTTTGGTCATTGCTGTGGTAGATTTGAATATGGGAAACCCAAGATATCTCTGTGGCTTGGCAGAGAAGAGGGTGTTAATTTTCTTTCCTGAAACAATTTGCCAGGAGGCAGACTTGCTGGGGTTGAATTGTAGCCTGTATTTCTCAGAATAGCGGCTTAATATTGTTTGTAGCAAAGGAATATGTTTTCTTGATGGTAGGATGATCATTACATCATCCATGTAGGCAAACATGTTGAATTCTCTGCTTAAATTGGGTATAAAAAGACCTGGTAGATTTTTTTCCAAATCCATCAGGAGAGGATTTATATATGCGATGAAGCATAGGGCACTGAGAGGGGAACCCTGAGGGAGAGCTTGTGTTGGTTTAAATCCGGAGGTGATATTACCATCCATAGTGATAAAAATTTCCCTGTTGTATAGTAAGTTGCTTATGATCTGGACAGCAGCTGCAGGAACATCATACTCGGCCAAAATATTTAAGAGTATGTCTATATGTACCGAGTCAAAGGCTGTAGCAATGTCCAGTTGAATAGCTATCGGCCCTGACTTCCGGTGGATTCTGACATAGTCAATGATGGAGATTATGTTGCCCATTGCATGTGCAGTAGAGGATCCCTTTTTGGCATATTGGTTTTTAGATATGTGCTTTAAGACATTTGGTTGGATGAGGTCTTTGATCACAGACTCTACAATTTTAATTAACAGGGGTGTCATGGAAATAGGTCTGATGTTTGAGAGATCCATAACCTGATTTTTTTTTTAATAAATGGAACTAGCGCCACTGGGTAAAGGTTAGGTATCACTCTATTACCAGTTGCTAGGTAATCCACCATCTTCTTCATTATGGGAATTGCAAATTGATTGAGGTGTAGGATTAGGAATCTGGGGATCCCATGTAATCCAGGATGTACACCATCTGGAAGGGAAGATATTTTCTGTTGGAGTAGGTTTTCTGTGATCCCATGTGGTGCCTGTGGATCAACTTCAGACCAGGGTTGTGTGCCATTGAAGGTTGCGGTTTGCATTCTTTGCCGGAAGTGTTCTTTTATTGTGTTCATCATAGGTGTTCCCAGTAAGGTTTTCCCATCTGCAATGATGGAAGGTGGGAGTGGTTTTGTTATTTTTCCCTCCAAGTGCCCATCTCAAGTAGCCTTTTGTCCAGTGATGTTGTTGTGATAAATAACATTTGGCTCTCCTAATGGATAGGTATTCCGCCAGGGATTTTTGTCCTGATCGGTATAGGATTTTAAGACTATATATATCTTGTGTTTTGATAGGTTGACTTTGGAGCATCTGAAGCTGATTCTCTATTTGTAGAAGATCTCTGAAGAGGCAATTAGGGCCTTTGACTTTCATGGTGTGGTGTTTTAATATTGTCTGTAGGATGCCTATAAATGAAAACCAGGCTTCTTCAGCTGGTCTTGAAAGGATGTTGATTTTGTGAAAATATATATAAGATTCGGACACTATGGCCTCTGTTATGTTTGATTTTGTTACCATCCGCATGGTTTTGTGAAGAGCCTCTGGGGTTGGGAGGCCAGCCATGGTTTCAAGAGTAACTACAAGGGCCATATGGTCCGAAAACGACACCGGTAAAAGTTTTGCATTTAGATGAAAATGTAAATCTGGTGAATAATATAATAGGTCTATTAGGGTTTGGTAAGATTTGGTGTAAAAGGAGTAGGATCCGGGAGGAAGGAATCCTTCCCCACACATCAAGTTTCTATTTATCAGTGGAAGAAATTTTAGGTTAAAGTGACCATATGTGGTGTTAAAATCTCCCAATATAAGTAAAGAGCCTGATTTGTTGCTAAGGATAGCATTTAAAATCTGAATTATTTTGTGATAGATAGTAGGATTGTTTGAAGTGTATATATAAGCTAGATTTATGCTGTAGCCCCAATAGTCTATTTCTAATAAGATTAAGTTGTTATCCAAATAGAGAATACAGAATTTGTTTGGAGGAAATTTTTTGTTAATTAATACTCCAACCCCTCCAGCTGCTGAGTGTCCAACTGAAAATTTAGTGAAGCCCATAGTGGCAATTAATGTTTCTATTTTAGTGTCAGTGTTATTATGGAATTTGGTTTCCCCCATTAGAAGGATGTGGGGAGAGTTAATGCTTATCCAATTTCTAATTGTGTGAGCACGGGCCAATGAGTTGAGGCCACGAACATTAATCCCTGCAATTTTATAGTTCATAATATAGTGTCCCTGCCCCTCCAGCCGGCCCCTGGTCTCTGGGAGAATTTGGAAGTAAATGACTATAATTGGTTTCTTGATCTGATGCTTCTTCCAATGAGAGTTGATGTAGATTTGATTCCATGAGTACTGGAAGGTCCTCATTTTCCATAGAATCTGGTAATTCCAAATAGGGATCATCTTCCATTGGTGCTGAATCAGTATCAGAGTGCTCAGAGGTTTTTCTTTTCTTTTTTTCCCATGACACTTTGTGTTTACTTTGTGATTCTTGTGAATCTGGTTTTAATGTAGGTAGTTGTGTTATAAACCCAGAATTTATATCGTCATCTGAGCTTGATTTATCCGGAACATCTGATTTCCATTTATTAATATTTGGTATAGCTTGTCGTGTTAGCTCTACTTCTTGTGAAAGATCCTGATTCCAATGTCCAGATAAACCATCCTTTTCCCCCAGGTTTGGAGTTTTGGTGTGTGCTGGATTAAATTTTTTCCTTGGTTTATTGGTTTTGCTACTTTCTTTTTGAGGATGTGGAGTTATTGTATTTTGTTTACTTTGTGACTTTCTAGGTGATTGGGTGTTATTTTTGTCTATTTTGATTCTGGTGTCTGTTTCTTCTATTGGAAGTGATTTCAAGTCTGAAGGATTGTCAAGCATTGATTCATAGCCCTTTTTTCCAATGTTGTACTGTTTATTGACTGAATATTATCTGTGTATTGATTTGAAATGAGATGAGGTGTACTTGATGTAGTTGTTTGTTTATCATTTCTATTTTTGGTTGTATTGTTGTGGAATTCCATTTCAGTTTATTGGGAAAGATTTTCATCTTGATCTTCATCTCTAGATATTATGTGGTCTGGTGTTACATCTGTGGGAGTTATGTCTATAGATTCGGTATAGTTTGATGTTGAAGCCCTGTGTTTATCAGTGTGGTTTTCAATATTATTGTCTGTTTTAGGTGACTGTTTGGTGTCTGTAGTTGTTGTTGTTTCTATATTCTTTCCATTGCAGCGGTGGAACTTGCCTTTCTTTTGATTGCAGGTAGTGCAGATACGTGCCAAACAGTCTTTTATAAAGTGTGTCCTTTGTAAACAGTGAAAGCACTGAGGCCGCACCCCCCTGAATGTTTAGACCATTGGTGAACCTCTTGCATTAACTACAGTAGGGATGTCAGTGGGAGAAACATTTTTTTTCATGGCTAGTGAGAAGATTGCTGCATTTGATATTATGTTTCCATTCAAGATGGGGTCTGGAAGGAATTTAAATTTTGATACAGTGCCATAGGGATTGAGGATATTTTGGAGGTCTTGTTCAGTGAATCTTGTTAGGCAGTTTTTGATTTTCCCTTGTAGTATCATAGGTCTATTCATTTCTACATTGCCAAGTATTTTATTTCCCAGTATTTTATTATTGTTTTTAAATTGGAGCCTGTCTGCCCAGGTCTTAAATTCTATTGCCACATATCTGTCATTAGGATGTGTTAGTATTTGATAAATCCCCAACTCTGAATCATGTTGTTTAATTATGGAATATAAATGCTCCATGGGGAATTTGTATAATGATAAGTTTTCATTCGTTACTGCTAGGATTAGAGTTTTGTCATTGTAATAATTTTGGAAAGATTTATAGAGCATGTTTGGAATAGTTTTGTTGAAATTAAAGTTTATGTTTTGATGCATTTCGTTGGTAATATTATTATAATTTAATATCTTAATTGATTGGGGGTGTTGATTGTCTTCTGTTGTGATTTCTCTTTCATATTCCGATATGCCTATAAGCATTTCATTAATATTGCTGACCGAGTTAGTCTCCACGGTTTTAACGTCTTTGTTGATACTTAAAGCGTTAGTGTAGAATATAGATTTTTTTGAGAGGGTGTATTTGTGAGTCTGTTTTGAAATGTGCGAACGATGTAGATATTAAAGGTTCATCTAGTTTGAAATTTTCATTTGTTTGTGAATGGGTTTTGTTGATTTTTTTTTTATCTGTTATTTCGTTTTTTTCTCCTGAAATACTGTTGACAGTCTCTGGTGATACAGCAGCGAATTTGGTGACCTCTGGTGATTTAAAAAAAATTTTTTTCCTTTCTTCAGATAGATTTTGCTGATATTTTATTTTTTGTTCCAAATTATTCTGAGTGTGTTTCGCAGTTGTGGATAAATTGTGTTTATTTACTTCTCCTAAAGGAGTTTGGGAAATACGGTGAGTGTTGTTACTGTTTTCGTATGTATTATTAATATTGGCTGTTATTTTGCCCGATGGGAAACCAACGCTATTGCATATAACTGACGAAGTTTGTATAATTTCTTGCATTTTAATGTTGTCAGTAATTATTGGGTGCTTAGCATTGCTAATGGGAAGGTTTTTGATCTCAGATGGAGCCTGAGATTTGTTATTATAGCTATGAAGATTTCGGCTATCGTTTCTGTTGAACGACTGAGTGTGACAATTTAAGCTTGAATTGCTATGTATATTATCTATGTCATTATCACATTCCATTTTTAAATATATAAAACTTCTCTTACCTTGTATTTAGGGGTTTGGAATGGCTATCGTTTCTGTTGAACGACTGAGTGTGACAATTTAAGCTTGAATTGCTATGTATATTATCTATGTCATTATCACATTCCATTTTTAAATATATAAAACTTCTCTTACCTTGTATTTAGGGGTTTGGAATGGGGTTTGATACCCCCTTTCCTGCTGATTTCAATTTTGATGCGAGCTATCGTTCACGTTGTTTGCTGTTTAAGAACCGGAAAATAGTCATACTTCTACCATTTTATTAGCTAATAATTCTCCAAATCCAACCCTTATACCCCATGGTAGAAATCCATATATGTCACTCTTTCTTTACAAATCATAATTAGATAGAAAAATAAACTTTAGTAATTTAAGATAATTGAGATGCTGGCTAGCTAAATTATATATTTACTGATTTTAACAATCTATTTAATTTAAGTTCCCCCCAATTTATATATATAATAGAGATAGAAATTAATACTAGCTGATTAGTCAATCATACTGAATATATATATATATATATATATACAAGGTTAATCAACAAAATAAAACATATAATATGTATTCTGTATCAAGTGTTGCAATTTAATCTATAAAAATAAATGTAGAGAATCTTACCTTACTATTTATGTGGATAACCTGATGTGAAGCAGGTGGGTTAACCTAAATTTTATTTACAATGAAAATAGAAAAATATCTAAGTGAATAATCCCCCCTTTTCTTCTTTGCTAATTCTGAAAAATGAGGCTTCAGCATCAGAGTGTGAAAATACAACATAGATAACAAGAATAAAAAAAATAAAACAAAAATTTACAATATTAATTTCTTATTAAAAATTGTAATTGGAACAAAGTTCATAAAAATCATCCTAATAGAAGTAGTAGTTGATAGTTAGGCAGGTTGTTTTCCAAAAGCAGTTTCACTTAGTAAATCATTTTCCTTAGCAAGGATAGATAGGTACAATGGTGTCTCCTGTAATTGTGTATGGTAACCACCTTGATTTTTAATTGATTTACCATTAAATATTCCAATGCTTGTTTACTTTAGACTGCAGGCATCCTCTTGCGAGTTTTACAATAAAGTAGAAAAAATAAATAGAGGTTTAATGCAGCCATTAGGAAATAACATGATGCACAATAGCATGTTTTGCTTTAGCTCATATTCATATTGAAGTACAATTCAATAATTATTTGTAATCATAAATTTATCCTGGATAATATAGAAGCACTTTACGTGTGTATATATATATTAAGAAAATTATTTCATTTTTTTCTTTTTCCAATTTTCAGCAGATTAATTTTCATTATTCTTTTTGAAAAGATTTAAAATATTAAAAATTACTCCAACAACTTTCAAAACATGATTTAATTATTTCTAAATTTATAAATTATTCTTACTTTTTATTTCACTTTCTTTCTTCTGAATTTGGCAAAATTTAAGTTATAGCATTTGACTTTTAAAAAATTCTATGATTCAAATAAAAGAAAAAACAAAACTCCATTTTAGCATTTGAAGTTTTAATTTAACTGCTGTATATTGTTATAGCTGGAATATTATTGACAAGAAGGATTTGTAAAAAGTTTCTGTTTTTATACAGTTCGTGCATAGATCTCCTGAAACTCTGAGATTTTTAACTGCCTATTGTTTAAATACATTTAGATTTTTAACTGCCTATTGTTTAAATACATTTCATTTATTACAGATAAAAAAATAAAATAATAAAATCAGTTTTATTTTCACACATGGCCACCTAACTTAAACTCAGGCTATCCCTAAATCATTTGATTATAAATTAATATTCAATTTTAAATTTTTTAATATATATATATATTACAGTTTATTAATCAAATAGTTTATATACAATATTACTTTCTAAAATATCGATCGTATTTTATTTTATATTTTATTGTGCATTATATGTATATACATAATAATAACAAACAAATAATCTTCCCATTATTAATACAAATTCCAAATGGATTGGGTTCAATAAGTAGGCCGATCTTATTAAAAATATTTGCATTGTAAGCTACCCTTTACAATACTTTGTTATTATTAACAAAAGTAAACAAAAATAGTAATTTATTTTAACCCCGCTGAAAAAACATAATCCAAATACTTGACAATTTCTAATGAAATAAAAAAAAATACACAAACTTTTCACTTTTTGAACTTATTTTTATTTATTATTTTATTGCTGTAATAAAAAAAATCTGGTATTTGGGAGGACATTATGTGCCTGAAAAAAGGACACAGTCTCACTTTCTGTACTCTGCAATTCTGAAACGTTTAAAAATTGCATGTTCTTCTCAGACATTTTATTGATCTCGTATATTTTCCATGCTGAAACATGACTTAGCATGTGAGCATTGTCGAAGCATGTTCGAACATACCCTTTGCCAATTTTTTACATATTAACATTTTTTTAGAGAAGGGTAGGGACCATATAACAATTATTAGTAATTAACAACATTATTTAAATATAAATGGCATTACTCTATTGTGGAGATTTAAAAAGTTGTACCGACTTGCAATTAAAACACTCTCAAGCAATATGGTAATCAGCTATGAATAGAACAAATATGCATAAATAGTTTCGAAGCACAAAACATGCTGTAATATTTTTTGTGCAATGTCATGTAAAGTGGCCTGCAAGGCCAGCTGCAGAAATGACATTTTTATGTGTTTTGACACATAAACAATGCCATCAAGTGGCCATGCCCGGATTTCAGATGATTACCTTTATTTTTATATATTAGTATTTTGAATGTTGTAGAATTTTTCCAGATTTTTTTGTTCATATATATATATATATGAAATCATATTAATATTTTCCTCAATGCACTGTGTAATTATTTTCTATAACAATGTAAACATAAATACAAATATACATTAGATTATATAATTATTATACAAAAATATTATTTTTTTCTTGCAGAAAGGATTGTTCTCTATTAATTAGCAACATATTGAAAATATCCTTTGGACTATTGCATTCACTTTCACAGTTTTTATTATTAATTAGCAAAAATTCACTTTCACAGCTTTTATTCACATAATTTAAGCTAAAATATTTTTAAATATTTTATTATAAACTCCATTATATTTCCAATATTTTTATTGTTGATATTCCTCTTTTCTTTAAAAGGGTAATAGTGAAATTCATTTAATGTGTGTTTGTTGCTCTTTGTTTTGCTTTTTTAAAAGTCTGTTTTTACAAGAGATTTTTTTCCACATATGAAAACTTTTATTGGCATATCTTTTCAAAAACAAAAATAATACTATGCAACTATAAAAGTAAAATACCTTTCTGAGTCATTTTCTAAATTAGATCTGCATTTCAGATATTATTAAATGTATTATCAAAATGGTAGATCTTACCAAATAAAAAAAGGTTTTAAAGTAATAGTTATTATAATTTATTATAGTAATAGTTATTTTAAAGTTGTAATTTTCTTTTTAGAGAATTTTTCTAACATCTTTCACTTCCACCAAAAAAGTAGAATGGATTATAGCTAGAACATTCATAATATATTAATGAATCATAACTATTTATTTTTCAGTTAATTAGGTATGCAAACTTAATTCTTTTTGATATGGGATAAATGTTTGGTAAAAAAATAAAATAATGAAAAGTTTTATTTAAATAATTGAATTTTACAAACAGTTAAACTAAAAGAGAGATAAAATTAATACTATTATTTATTTTTGTAGGATTATAAGAATGTTGCAAATTTCTAATATAATTAATTCAAAGATGTGTGTGTATTCACAAATAACTTAATTTTCTTCCTTACATTCAAATGACATTTATATTGTTAAATAGTTAAAAATTAAAAAAAATGGTATTAGGTTAAGAAATTAAATAAAATTATTTTTAGTTTTTGTTTAGTTAACTATTATTTGGTTAATATAATGTGTTATTATGACACTAGATATATACATGTGATTGATTTACATCTACTATTGAATACATTCTTTCTTTAATTAAAAAATAACTCATCTATTTGCAAGGAATGCACTCTCTCTTTTCATAAATAAAAGGGCATATTTGTCAGACCTTATTATGGATTTATTATTTCATTAATTTTTTAAATATTTTTTATTACTCTTGTGCTTAAATGCAGTTCTATTCATAATAAGATTTTTAACTTCTTATATTATAGGAATCTTTCATTTTTCTATTAGATGACTTTTTTTCCAAATAGTTCTTAAAAAGTTTGTGAAAATTCTTATAGGTATATTCTTGAGTTTTGCTGATCTATAGGGTTCTCATAATCACCCAATCATCAACATTGAATAATTGTTACATGAATAATATTTGTCATTGATTTTATTAATTCTCATAGTATAGAACTTTCTGTCAAAGTTTTTATGAGTTTTCGTTTTCTTCTCAATTACTTCTGACCATATAATTTTAATTATATTTTTTTCTATCAACAATAGAAATAAAGTCTGCAATATCTGGATTTTTAATCTTGGAATTGGTTACTGATTCACCAATATCATTTATAAACGTTTTAGTTTAGAATGTTCTTCATGATAAAGTATTCAAATTTTTGACTCATTATCTAATCTACTTGGAACTAAAATAGGAGAGAATTTTAGGAAATTTACCACACTTTGAGAGCACATTGAAATTCTGTTCAATTTCTTGCCACTAGATGCTTATATCTTTTTATGAAAGTAAAGATGCATAAATCTATTATTTCAAAGACCCTTATACTTGTAAATATATTCATCATCATCAAAATGTAAATTAGTAAAAATATTGATATCCTATCTTTATAAGAAGCCAAAACTTTTTGAGCCATTATTATCATAGACTAAATATGGAATATTTGCTCAAATGAAATTATCCCCTAAATGGTATAGATAAAAATATTTTATTGTCTTTTGAATATTTTTTCTCTATTTTTTTGTCTATTATACATTCTAACATATTCTTCAACAAACAAATTTATAGAATGTAATATGTTGAATTATTTCCATCATTTATGAGTGAATGTTGAATGTATAGAAAATTTTAAACTTTATTTAAACTTTCCAAATACAAACAACTTGTTAGTAATAACACACAGATAGGCAATACAGGTTAGTGCTGGCCTATATGCACAGTGACAATATTCACTTAGAAGTTGAACTCGCACCTTTAGATTCTTGAATATTGAATTTAAGGCAAACCCTCTACCACTTGAACTATTCTGTCAAAGGCAACATATATAGAAATTTGATATATGAGGGTTAGTTCAAATCCTCCTGAATTCTTCAATTTTTTTCTGGCTAATTTTTTTTTTATATTATTATTATTATTATTATTATTATTATTATTATTATTATTATTATTATTATTATTATTATTATTATTATTATTATTATTATTATTATTATTATTATTATTATTATTATTATTATTATTATTATTATTATTATTATTATTATTATTATTATTATTATTATTATTATTATTATTATTATTATTATTATTATTATTATTATTATTATTATTATTATTATTATTATTATTATATTAATTAGAGGCTTCCATACATTGTGTATTGCCACACTAGATTAACTTATAGGATTATTTACGATTGTCATATGATCAGCTTCCTTGAATTTTCTTCTATGCATTTTTTCCTCTTTATCCAATATCTTTGTATTTTCCCAATTAAACATGTGATCATTAGTACATACATGATCTGCTACAGTAGACACATCTGTTTTTCTCTTTTAACCATTAGTTTGTGCTCTTTCAATCACTGTTCAACAGGGCAACAGGTCTCACCAATGTATTTCCTTCCACATTCGCATGGTATTTCATTGATGCAGTTTTTGTTTTTTAGCATTTTCAGTTTAGGTTTAGTAGAATTAAACATTCCTCAAAGTGTGGTATGACTTTGGAAAGCAGTTCTAATGTTATATCGAATGCAGATTTTCTTTAATTTGTCCACCATTCCTGGTATGTATGGATACACTGCCATACCAATAATTGTTTTCTCTTTTGGTGTCTCTTTGTGTTGTCTATTGAAAGTTTTTCTGATGACTGCTGATGGATAACCATTTTTCATAAGCATTTGGTCTATGTGAATCCTTTCTTTTTTCAAATCACTGGTATCTGAATAAACCTCCTTTGCTCTGTTCCATAGTGATAGCACAATTCCTTGTTTAATGCTTCTTGGATGTATATTACTTTCCAGTGTATGTTGGTTTCCTATACACTGTTGTTTTTACTTTGCCCTGAGGGAGTCTTGTCACATGTTAATGCACATCCAGAGTGACTGTAATTGTACCTCACCATGTGGCTATACCACAAATGTATCATCAACATATCAAAGCCATACTTTAGGTGGACATGGAGTAGTATTTATGGCTGTGGTCTCAAGTTCTTCCATGTAAATGTTACTGAGCAAGGATAACAGTAATGATACCATGGCCATTCCTTGATTTTGTTGGAAGAATTCCAAGTTATATTGAAAGTATGTTGTTGTTACACAGGATGTTAATAATTTCATTATATTATCTATAGGTGGAGCTGTTGTAGTTTGTACATTATTATCATTATATGACCTTTTCCTTACAATAGACTACCTCATCATATGGTACATTTGTAAACAGACTTTCCACTTCAAAGCTTATCAACATGTCAGTTCTTTCCATTTTCATGTTCCTGACTAATTCTACAAAGTGCTTAGAATTTCTGATGGAAGACAGTGTCTTGTATGCCAATGGACTGAAGAAATCTTGACAAATTTTGACATGACAAATTTCTAGAATTAACAATAGGTTTTAATGGAACATTGTCTTTATGAATTTTAGGCAGTCCATACAGGTGAGGAATTTTGTTGAAATACAAAGCTAATTTTCTTTTTTCTGAATCACTGAAATATCTGCAATTCTTCCGGAGTAATGCTTGTGGTTTTACCTCTGTATTGGAATTGAATTTTTTGCTACTTTTTGTATTGACCTGCTAGGAAAAGGCCTTGTATTTTGTTATCATAATCAGTTTTATCCACCACAACTGTAGTGTCCTGTTTGAGAGATTTAATAACTTTTCTATCATCACATGAAATGTTTGACTTCTGCTTGTGCACTTGATGTCTTTCAAATGTCCTTTTTATTCTTCAGCATAACTCTGCTGCTTCTTCTAGAGTCAAGTTTTGGAGCACTTCTTCAGTGGCTCCCATTATATCCAATAATGGGACAGTAGCTAGTGTAATGGTGAAATTCAAACCTTTTTCAAGAACTGATAATTCACAATCAGTAAGATGTTTAGAACTAAGATTTTTCACTGATGATGAGGATAGACTAGTTGCAGTATAACTTTTGACTTGTTCATGTAGATTAACAAGCTTCTTTTTCTGAAGTTCTTTGATTTTTCCATGTAACTTACAATATGATCTGTTTATTGTTTGACAAATTCTTGAGAAATCTTCATCTGTAAGTTTATTTTGTAGAAACGATTCCACATTTCTAATAGAACACAATGTTTCATACTTGCTAAACTGCTGAATCTTTATACTTTCTCTTGGAGGAAATAGGAGATTTTAACTGCAAACCCTTAGAAATGATCCCTTCTGATTTACATTTACATAAGAAAATTAAATGATTTTCTACTTTAGCCAGATTTAGACATAAATTTTTCATAATGTCTAAATTTCATTGGTTCCATACCCAGTACTTAGTATTTGTCTGAAGGTTTGTAATGATGGTATATTATTTCCATCATCTATGAGTGAATATTGAATGTATAGAAAATTTTAAACTTTATTTAAACTTTCCAAATATACAAATAACTTGTTAGTAATAACACACAGATAAACAATACAGATTAGTAATTACACAATGTTTTGAGTAGTATTATTCTCCACTCTTAAGTGTTGCTGGATCTATATGCACAGTGACATATTCACTTAGAAGTTGAACTCACACCTTTAGATTCTTGAATATCAAATTTAAGGCAAATGCTCTACCAACTGAGCTGTTCTGTCAAATGCAACATATAGTAGAAATTTGATATATTTATATATGAGGGTTGGTTCAAATCCTCCTGAGTCCTTCATTTTTTTTATGTATGTTAAATATTTTCTTTTCAGTGTGGGTTTTCTTTAAACTATAGGTTTAATTTTCTCATGAAGGAGATTTATCACAAGAACATTTAGTAATTTCAAATTTTGTTTTTGTTTTGATTTTATTATAAATTTAATAGAAAAGGATGTTACTGATGTGTGTCCAGAATATTTGTATTAGTGCTTCACCATGTGGCCATACAACAAATGTTTCATCAACATACTGCAGCCAGGCTTTAAGTGGATATGGAGTAGTGTTGGTTATTATTGCAAGTTTTTTTATGTTACTAATCAGGAATGATAGTGGTGAACCCATAACCACCCTTTGATTTTGTGGAAGAATTTGGCATTGCATTGAAAATATATTATTGTTATACAGAATATTAAGAGTTTTAATAGTTGTTCTTGATTATAAATTATTGCCATTTAATCTTTTATTATAATAGAAAATGCCTTATCACAGTGTGCATTTCTGAATAAGCTTTTCACATCAAGCTTACCAATATATCAGTTCTTTCAACTTTCACATTCTTGATCAAAATGCTTGGCAAAATACAACTGTCAAAGGACTAAGAACTGTGAGAAAAAATATTGTAGTGTTAATAAGGTGGATTTATGAAACTAACAATAGATTTTAATGAAATGTGGTTCTTATATATTTTAGATAGACTATAAAGATAGATTTTGCTAAAATATAATATTAATTAATTTTTTTTGATTGAGTGGAATGTTTGCAAAGCTTTCTAAGTAATGCTTGTGTAACATTGTTTCTGTAGCTGGTATAGGATTTTTTACCTCTTTTTATATTGACCTGCTATAAGATCTCTAATTTTGTTAAGTAAATCAGTAGTATCAATACAACAATAGGTTTATTTGTCAGCAGGAAGAATGATTATGAATGTGTCATGAAATATTAAAAGAGTACAAACTGACGATTAGAAAAAAAATAGATGTATTTAACGTATCAGATGATATTGTACCAATATGGTCAATTAAAAATGATAAAAAATTGGACAGAGAAGCAAATTAAAGAAGCTGTTTATGTGGCAGTAAAAATAACCACATAAGTCAATCTAATAATGATAATTTATAAATGATTCATTAACCTTACCCTTAAAAAAAGGGGGAGAACTCAGAGGAATTTCATAGATAAGTAAATGAAATATTTATTGACTGCTATTTTTAACAGAATAGCCTAATTGATTAGAGTATCATCTTAAATGTAATATTCATGAATCTAAAGATCCCAGGTTCACTAACTTGTGTATTATTATGAACAGTAGACTAAACTTGAAAAAGTTTAAGTAAAGGTTGAATCTTTACTTAAAGTTTTTCAAATTCAACTAAAATACTATTATCACAAACTTTCATAAAAAAAAAATGAATGTTTTGCAAAAAAAAAAAAACAAATAACACAAAAACATTTAGTTTAAACAATTGATTTTAAAAAACTATTGAAATGGGAAAAGATAAAAATATATTATTCTTTTTGGAGCATTATAAAATAACTGCAGATTTATAATATAATTAACCCAAAGGTGTGCATTCAAGCACAGATAGCTTTTTACCCTTGAGTTTATGAAATATGGACTATAGGTTAAGAATTTATAGGAAATAATTATTTAATTTTGGTTAATTAACTACTATTTCATTTATATAATGTAGTAATATGACATTAGAGTTAATATATGTGCATGCTTGACCCCTATCTACTCTTGAATGTACCCTCTTCTGTAAAAATAATAATAAATCATCAATTTGATATAAATTCTCCCTCTTACTAATATATATATTAAAATATATTTACTTTTAAATGAAGTAAAAAGAAGCGTCATTCAAAGTTTATTATCTGTAACTTTATTTGTATTCCATTTTATTTTAATATAAAATTGCTTTATATGCATAAGCAATGTCTATTTATTATAATGCTTAAAGAAACATTATATTTATCAATATTATCTTTTTTATTAACTTCAAATTCATGTAAAAAAGCTTTGAATCCTGCATATTTATTTTCTGGATAAATAATTAATTTAGAATTGATAAAACTATTAGTAATCTTAGTTTGCATAGTATAGTTTAATATGTTATTAACACATCTTAATAATAAATCAATTGATTTGTGGATCATTATCTAATTTTTTAAAAATGCCTGAAACTATTTCTAATAGATTGCAAATAAAATAGTAAGATATGTATAATGATATTATCATCACTCAATATAGATTGTAACCCCCCTCACCAATTATGTGCAGCTAAACTGCAGATTGCGCTATTTATTGAAATTCCCAACAGCCATGTTTTATTTTATATTATTGGATCACTGAATGAAGCAGTAATATTATCTTATTAATGCAGAAAAGAATATCAATAATATTTTTTTTCTTTTTTAAAGTTTTTCTTACTCATTAATTCCTTAATGATTTTCATAGATAAACTATGTTCCATTGATTCATATAAGTCATTGATATCTAAAGATGTCATTTTGAGGTGGTCCTCGATTGGTCCTTCATTTGAACTGCTTTTAAAACATTATCACATTTAAAAGATGATTTGATAGTAAATTTATTAAATTCCAATTCATCTTGTCATCATTTCGAAACAAATTTTGTAGCCTCTTTATGATGGACTCTCTCAAACATCAGTCTTAAAATTCAATTTTCTTTATGTAAATTACATTTGCAAAAATACATGGTATTAGTCAAGCGTTGTTGGCCAAGAGGTCATCGCAGCCACCTTGCAAGCAAGTAGTTGGTTGCAGACGGTTGTGGGTTCAGTTCATGGCCAATGCTATGACATATGGAAAAAAAATACATAGTATTATTGCAATAGATGACTATATCTTAAAATCTGCTTTTCTTCTGAAGGTCTTCTTTTCATATCTTTTTAATACTTTATTTATAAACTTATCTTTACTTGGTTTAGATTATAACACTAACTTTGAATATTTTAATTTTAACTATACTTTCTGGTGTAATATTGCCAATCGGTTGACCCTATCTTTCTTCTGACATATCACTTTTTTCTATTTCAGCATATTTCTAAAATCTTGAATCTATCTATTGTAACATGTATTGTCATTTTTTGTCAGCATACCTTTCTATAAATGAAAAGCTTGTTTGAGAACAATATTTTTATTTTCATTACATTCAAATCCTATTTTGAATCAAGCAATCACATATTTGGGACTTTCTGAAAAACACTTTAATACTCTTATTTAATAATTAAATATTAATTCTTTAATTATTTTCTAAAAATCTAAATTTATGATTACATTTCATTGTCATATTATTATAAAGTTGATTGTATTATCCTCCAATCTGGTTAGGAAGCAGAAATTTTGCAACAGCATATTTTTATGTCTTATCGAAATATATGATAAACTTCTATAATTGTATATAATCAATTGTAATAATTATATTGTATTTTAATCCTAATTTCCTCTTTACACATATAAAACTATTAATATTTAAATTGCAGTTATTCAGAAACATTACAAATTTTTAATGTGCTTTTAGAAACTACATATATATTGTAAACTTCATTATTTTTTATTATTTTTTTATATTTTCAGTCCATCTTAACAAAACTTAATAACTTGTTTAAAAAACTGTAAGTCCATGGTTTCATGCATTGAGAAAACATTGAAAGCATTAACTATAAGGCATTTTCAATGCAGAGCATTCGTGTCAAATGCAACTATTATATTCAAAATATAAAAAAAATGGAAGTATAAAATTATCTCATTATGCATGCATGTTTTATAATACATTCAATTGAGCATTATTCGATTTTCTATTCATTACTGAGTCTCCATTATTAATAAACTCTCATCTCTTTAATTCTACATTTCCTATTATCATGTTTAGTAGAAACTGTTTGTATTTCTTTACGGTCAAAAATGTGAAGAAATATCTTTTTATATTTTAAAAACAGTGATAATACTGTAGGTTGTACTTTAGCTTCTTCATATATATATGATTTCATATCATTAGTATTTTCAGGATATTCCGTGTGATAAAATACTGATGTTTTGGTACAATAACAAGTACCTTTTTCAAAGAAAGAGAACACTTTGAAAAAGGTACTTGTTATTGTACCAAAATGTCAGCTATTTAGCTATTTTACCACATGGAATATCCTGAAAATACTAATAATATGAAATCATCATTTATCCATGAAAATATTAGAATTAATATTCTAACCTTGACTTGTGCATCTTCACTTCCAGATAATATATGATATGAAATAAAACGGGTTCTAGCTCAGTTAATAATTAATAAATAAAATATTCAGCATTAAAATTAAAATGTTTCACTAGCTCAAATTTAAAATACGAATAAGGTTCAGTAAATAAATATTTAATATTTTCATGAGACTTGAAGTGAAAATACAAGTGACAAGATAGATTACATTGAGCCAATATCCCCCAGGATACTACCTCAATGGCATAAGAACACTATCCCCCCTTACTATTTCAAATAAACTCATAGTATTCTTACGACTTTAATAACTTCTACTCACTAAGATTAAGTTAATAATTGCATCTTAATCTTCTATTTATAATAATCTAGCTCAATAAAATAATCTCAGGTTCATAAAGTTTATTCTAAGTTAATAAAAAATACGGTAGTAAAATATGAGAAGGGATTTTATGTCATAATCTACTACACTGAAACTAATAATAATAAATAATAATAATAATAATAATAATATTCTTTATTGTTTAACTACTACTGGATATCTTTTCTTTTCGTTATATTTTTATTACCATAATAAAATAATTTTATATAATCTTTTACCTTCATGTAATAATATAATAAATATGTGGTAGCATATGATAATCTGATAAACAAAGGATGTGTGGCAACTGATAGCATATAATTCAGTATACTATTGTGATAACTGATTTATGACCAATAAAATTATAATTATTTAATTAAAAGAATACCAATAAAATATTTAAAATTCTTAAATAATTCTCTATTTATCTTTTTGTGCAAAATTATATATTTGTTTCAATTGTTATGAATATATCGTGATTTCATGCAGTGAAGTGGAGAAATAAACAATCCAGACACAAAAAATTTAAAAACAAATTTTAACAAAGTTTATTAACAACAACAAATAAAATAAACAATTTATGTACACTATTTACAATGGATATCCTTATTTTAATCTTACATTGTTATCTACTAAGTTATATAAAAATAGTTTATAGTTTAGTTATATCTTTATTTATACTTCAGACAAAATATATAAAAAAAAATGTTACCATTTGTTTTCTCATTATGGTTAACTTATTACAAATATATTTACTTATTAGCAGAATATTTCATCCTTAATATTATTAAACTATCTTATTTTTTTAAAAAAAAAAAATTCATAGGAAAAACATTCTACAGAAAACAAAATTAACTTTATAATGAGTATGGATTTCTCAAAATAATAAAAAAAATTTTCATCTTGCAAAGTCAAAGATGTTACATAAAATATTCATCCGAAATTCAATACTAGATTTTAGTGAATATCATTTATTACACGATGTTTACTAATCATAATATATTCACATTTAGCCTTACTTTAGTATGATGTAAGTGTAATAATCAATATATTCCTGTTATTCAATGAACAAAAATATACTATGCATATTGTTTATATAATTTACTTTGTACTATTGTATTTTAAAAATATGCAATACTTATTTTTCTTCAAAAAAAATAAAGCATTCAAAAATAATCAACATTCTAAAGAAAATATCTTGTTTAGATACTCTATTTTAAAAATTTATATTTCATTTCCGAAAATAAATTCAAAATATATTCTATGATTCTTTCCTTTCCTTAGGATACTTTGGACCTTCAATTTCAAGTTATAAATTCTATTCCTTCTAAGCAAATAAACCAATCTTATACAAAAATGATAGCATAACCTAAGTTCTAAATTATTTATCATTTCTTTTCAAAATATCTTACTGAATGATGCAGTTACATGAAATAAAGATAACGAAACAGATGTATAGGATTTAAGGAAGAAAGCTAGAGTATCACTCTTAATATATCTCAAAAAATCATGGCACAGTGCAAAGAGGTATGACCTTTACCTGTCTAATAACCTCTACTACATGAACGATGTTAAAGCTACTTCTTCAGCTTTATTTAAAACATCAAATATTTAAAGACATATAAAACACTGTCCAAATAAAATGTGTATCAGTCATAGGGCTTTGTTAACTATGCTGATAACCACATAAAGACTAAATATTATTTCTATTCCTTATCATATCCTATTTTTTTAAAAAAATACATCATCTTGGTTTCCTGCTAACTATAGTACTTTCAAGCCACTATCTCAACATTATTTCTCAAGATTTTTCTACATCTTACATCGATAAATAACTATCTGCATTTACAAAACAATAAATAAAATTCATTGATAATTAAACAATTTCACTGTTCCACAAGAAAAGTTTGTCTACTTCATCATTCTGTATGTTTAATCATATACAATCTAACTAGACAATATTTGAATATCCAATAACATGAAAGTTCTAAAAGAATCACATAATTATTTGTTATTATGTTGGATTATATCACTAATATATAAAAAAAATAATCTTCGTATGCATATTTTCAAATCAATCCTATCTCATAATGTTTTTTTAAAATGTTGTATGAAAATGCGTTACATATAATTAAAAAAAACTTTTACACTTCATTCTTAGATTCATAGATGATCTAAAGAAAACAAAAATATACATTATAAATTATTAATAGTTATTATTATTACCAAATAACCCTTTTTATCTGGTCATCATTTTTAGTAGGCTTCTTCCATCCACTGGATATAGAAAAACATTGCATACATAAATGAAAAGACACATCCATATGTTTTATTTAAAAATATTCTTATCTAAATTATTAGATTAGATTATAAATTTTATGTTATTAACAAATTAATGTTTTATGTCTTCCTAATCTTATAAATAGAAAAATTTACATTTAACTAAGTTAGTAAAATAAAAATTTAAAACTATAATTATGTCTTCACTTGACCATAGTTCATGATAAAATCCAAAAATGTTTATTATTTTCTCTAGAGTTTTAAAATGTTCTCCTCCAAGCACGTTAAAGTTTAAAAATAAAAATAATTATTAATCCATTTAGTAAAATTTATAGAAAATAATCCTGGGTCTTTACTGTTCAGACTGAAAATTATTAAACTGTAATATTAAAGAATTATTCCCACGAAGTTTATTCAATATTCTCTGATGCATCACTCTGTTCAATTTAACTTAAGTTATCCAGTAAACTTTTACACAATATTTGTATTTTCATGGATCCATCCTTTATTTATCTACTATATGTTCATTTTTTTTTTATATAGGTTTTATATCTTAATAAGTTCTTTTTAATTCTTGTAAAATATATATTTAAAAAAAATGTTTCCTTCAAAAAGGACTAAACATTCTATTTCTTTCATTATATTTTATGATAACTCATACGATATAAATATCTTATTCTTTTTTTAAAAAAAAAAACTCCTGGATAAACTTATAAATAATGCGTCACAAATTTTTTTAGATGGCAAATAGTTTTCTGTTTAAGCTTCCAGCATTTATTTCATAGTATATCCATCTCTATTGCGTAGTTTAGGTTAAACTTCAGATAAAATACTCCTGGCAAGTAACCTTTAAAAAACTAGAAAATCATTTCCACGAAGTTTCTAAATATATTATTTTTTTAAACTCTCTTTTTTGCAAAATACTTTAAAATTATCAATTAGTTTTTTGCAGATAAAGTTATAAGAAAGTACTAAAAAAATTGACTAAAATAAAAATTTAAAAATACTATCTCTTTGATAGCTATAATTTACCTTTCTCTGGTTTCAATACATTATTAATCTCCTCTTATACCCCCTGTGCAATTCATAATTATAGTCTGTAAGAATATCTCATTTGATTGGTTGATTCTTACTTTAACTTGAGAACAAATTTACATATTTTCAGTTTATAGCAGAATTATATTTGAAAATAAAAAATCATGACGTAATGAACTTAAAATATTATTTAAAATATTACCCTTAAATCAATTATTATTTTATTAAAATTATTTAAACATTTAAAATAACTTTTGAAACAATTTTAATAACCTATTCCATTTATCTGTTTTTATTTAAACAAAATATTTAATTTTTTTTTATTAATTGTATTCATCTTTATTACATTATTTAAAACATTACATACAATAGGTAACTTAATATTTATTATTTACTTTATGCTAGGTGACAATTTCATCCAATTCTATAATATAACTTTTAAAATATTTTAAACTTTGTTATTTTAAATACAAACAAGCATGTGTGTGAAAGTATGAAGTATACAATTCACATGATTAATAACTTTGACAGACGATTTTTAATCTATTTCTCTGCCTAGATTTATAAAATTGATACACTTATTATATTATATAAAATAATTATAAAAAATTTGGAAGAATAATTTTAAAAATATAGAACTAGATATAATTTTCACCATCATAAAGTTTATTTTAAGAATTATACTATATTAATTTTGACTATTAAATATGATTATAAATTTTAATATAGCATTTATTAAATTATCAGTTTTAAACTATTAAAATCGAATTTATTAAATATACTTTTAATAATTATAACTGTGTTATTTAATATGGCCAGCTTTTACAACCATATGCAATAATATTTAAAGCTTTACATAACTACTTTTTAAATGATTCGCTATAATTTTATATACTACGTATTTGCTTTAATCTCAAATTGTACTTTAAAAATATAATCGACAAACTATAATTAATGTATTAAAAGAACATATTCTAAAATTTAAAATTTTTAGTAATTGACTGTTATGAACTATTATTGACCTATAGAAAAGGGCTCAATATATATATACTGCTTTAATTAGACATTAGTGTTCATTCTTGATTCACAGCAGTAGACATAAGAGCAATTTGAATCCTCACATTCAATTATATAAATAATGTGTAGTTGTCCACTGGGATTAGTTTTATATTTTATTATTATTGATTGATTGATTTATTATAGTTGGTGAATAAAAATATACATTGTAATCTTTTCTGCATAATTTCACTCTGTTACAACAAAAATTGAATGAAAAATATGTTCGCATGCACTGACTATTTTAATCTAATTAATCAATAATGATAAAGATAAAACTGATACCAAAAAATATCTGTACATTGCTTATGTAATTAATCATCAAGAAGCAAATACTCTTATGTCTATAACAATAAATCGAAAATGAACATTAAGTTAAGGTTAAAGCTGCATACATATGTATTTATAAAAAAGCTAAAATAGATTCTATAGTATTATTAGTATTTTTAAAACACAGAATGTATTTGGTCATTTTTATCAGTTATTCCTTAGACTAAGGATCATTCACTTAATAAATAATATTTCTGTAGTGTAATTTTCACTACACCATTTTCACACAAGGTGGGATCTGGTTTTTGTCCACTTTTAACACCTTATGGAGGGGTATAATCATAAACATGTATTTGATCATGTTTTAGCTCCAAAAAAATACTTTTTATTTGCACTGAACATAATGATTAACAAAAATTAAAGAAGTATGACTTATTAATAGTGTAAAAGCTACATAACTATGTTTTATATTAAATTAACATTATTCATTATTATTACATAGTTATGTGGTGATTTATTTATATATTTTTTCAAATTTTATTCTTATCTCAACACATCTTTTACCATAGCTCAATAATATATATATATAAGATAAAGTAACAACCTTAATAATATAGTAAAAAAAAAAAGTTGTTTATTTCCATAGTTATTTAAAAAAGTAGCAATTAACCATATCTTTGTAAATTTAATAATAAATCAATTTGAGTGAGACTGAAAGAACATCTGCATTGATTTAGATTTCACATTTACTAGTATTATAGTTTGTTTAAAGCATCCTTAAAAGAACATGGAATAAATGAAAGTAATTTATCTTCATTCATTCTGTCACAATACTGAAAATGGACAATATTGCATTTAATATCTCAACACATTTAGAAGTTTATTTCTCTGTTTATATTTTATATTATTTGTAATGTTTAACTTATTTTAATAGCTGATAATCTACGTTTGTTTATAAGGCTATTAAAATGATTAGCAATTAGCCCGCCTCTGTAAATTTGATTAAAGGCAATTTGAATGAGACCTCTTTAGTAATTTAGATTTCACATTTATTAATATTATAGTTTGTTTAAATGTAAGAATTTGGACCAAATGAAAATGAGTTAATTCGCATTCCTTGTTTTATACTAAATATCTAGCACATTTAAATTCTAAGTTGATTTCTCCAACTAAGGAGAATGCATTGATCATCAGACTTTCCAATTACCAAGTAAAGAGTTTGATCCTTTTTCCATTGTTATTTTAATCTTAACTAAGAGTAGTTAGATGCCTATTTACTGACGAGTATTAGATAATTGATTGAATTGGCTTGCCTATGAGTTGCTTAAATGAAAGATTAATTCTAAACCTGATTAGAACTTGAATTTTATTCAGCCTGGTTCAAATAGAGATCATAATTAGTTCCTTATTTTATATATGTGTTTATATATATATATATTATTTGAGTCTCAAAACATATCACTTTATGTATGAATCATTATTGTTTTATCTTCATATTTTTCAAAAATTATATTTATGTAGAAAAGAAATAGTTATACCATCTTTAAAATAAATAAAAAAATAAAGTCAGATGTCACATGATCTAATTATACCATCTATATATACCATCTTTAAACAAACAAACAATAAGACATTGTCATTTAAAAAGATTTATGCAAATCAAAATAGTTCTAATATCTTTAAATATATATAAAAAAGATATAACTGCATTTAAAATTTTTTAGAGCGGTTATTTTCATTGAAAAAAATTTAAATAATTTATTAAAAATTGCTTTAGTTTTCATTATTATTAAAAAAAATTAAGATTGCAAAAGTATTAAAAGGGTCAAATGCAGAATTTTTCACAAACTGTTCATGTTGCACTCAAATCTGTCTTTCCCAAGCACTGATTTTTTTTGTAGTGATTCTATTTTAATATTCAGTTAGAAATGTCATACCTTTAATCCAGTATTCTTAATATTACGCTTTTATGAATGAGTGATTTGTCTCAATTGAGAATAACTCAGCAATACTTTCTTAATCTCCCTTCCTCATTAAATAAGTATCTCTCCTATAACTATTTTTTAAAAGTTTTTATTTGCTATATATTATAAACAAATAAATATTTTTTAAGAAAAAATATAACTAGTACTGTATAAAAATAAAACAAAAACATGATGTTTACATCATTCAAGCCTATTCATAGATATTATATAAATGTATATTTTTTAAAAAAAAGATTTTAAAATGAGTGGGGTGTATTTAACATTAAATATTAAAAAATTGTTAAATAATTACTAACTTCTACTAAGATAATAAAATTTGGCAGTCATAAGAATTTTAAGAGCTCCCATCTAACGTTTTTCCAGTTGACAAAAGTTGCTGAATAATAGAAAGTTTATTAGCAATGATATTCTATAGGCATAAGAATTTTTTTGATTATTAAAAATATTTTTGAGTTAAAAATAATCAGTTCCCTTTTAGCCTTTTAATATTTTTCAATTATATTTGTGACATGTGTTTGTTCTGTCTTCTATGTACTTAATTAAATAAGACTTTTTATTTCAAATTTTAGTTTTAAAGTAATTATTATACGAATTTTTCTGAAATTTATTTTCAGCATTACAATCTCTATAATTGGTACTATACAAATATCCATAATCAAGTCAAAAATCAAATGAAACTCTCTCTCAGTGTGTTATTACGATTATTATTATTTTACAAATATAACGAAGATTTAACATTTTTTCTTTACAAATAAATAATCAGATTGTAATTGGTTTCTATGCAAATGATGTATAAATATTTGCATATTTACTAAATCACATTTTTACTAAATCACATTTTGATTTAAAAACAATTATCATCAAAATTTATTTAATTAATGTTGCATTTATAATTTATAAATTCTGAAGAATTGTTAGCTTTATTAAATTCAATTTTTTTTTATCAAATAATGATAATTTCAATTTTTCATAATTTGAAAGTTGGGTACCTCCCCCCCCCCCCAATTCCTATTTTTTTGAGCTATTCCAGTATTCTTCTCCATCTTTATTCACATGAATAAAAAAATTAAGACTTAAAAAATATTTAGCATTAATAAGCTATGTGATTGCTATTGACAGACCAGTTATCTATTTTGTCCAGTCATTCAATGACCTGATTTACTCATATATCCATCTGTTCATATATACATATTAAATCATATAATTCAGTATATGAATAACTGAAATTTATCTGAATCAGAGCATTGAAATGCTGTCTACCAAGGTTATTGTGAAATAAGATATTAAATGATATATATATATATATATATATATATATATATATATATATATATATATATATATATATATATATATATATATATATATATATATGTAACCTAATTAAAGGATCCAAGTATATTATTTAATTAAAAAAAGATTCAAATATAAATATTTAGCTTAATAAACGAAAAAGAATTG